>VXBJ01001719.1:82823-102093 GCA_013400055.1 Nycticryphes semicollaris
TTTTACTTTTCCCTAGGCTTTTGTAGATGCTATTATTTTAATTACAGATAAGAAAAAGTACAAACATACTCTGTCCTTTCATCATTATTTTATATGAATGCTGATCTGCCATTACCTTCTTCTCTCACATCAATGATTACAAACATGTCTGTCATCACCTCCATAGCTTCACTTCTACTGTATTGTATTTCTTAATTGAAGTCTATCTGTTTTCTCATGATTGCAGATTTCTTCTTCTGGATCGCTTAGCTTTTCTAAAAGTAATATGTATAAAATTCTGTTACCTGAAATTGTTGGTATAAGTTTATATCTCTTACTTTATGCTTAAATATATGAAGCATAAAATATCATATAATTTATTTTCATGTGTGTGTATATGCACACACTTGCTTTTTGCCTTAACTTTATTTTTTTCACCCTTTTTCCATATTTTACTACGTTTCATATCATGTTCATTCATTTAATGAGCAGGATATTCTATGACTCTTAGACACTCAAAACAGTAAAAAAAACTTAGAGATTTAGATTACTTTTTTCTTAAGCCTGTTTAGTGTTAAGTACTCTGAGTGTGAAGAATGAGTTTATGAATTAAATATTTTTCATGCACATTAGAAATAAAACAGAGTCCAGTTTCAAGCAAGTAAAACACAATAACTTAGGAATAAGCCTACATCCTGATGTTATGCTTCAACTCATGGTTAAAGTCAAAGTTTTTTGGTGTGATTCCACTTATTACATTAATGTGTGTCATTGTTCAGAAGTCATCAGTGCTGTCAATTTAAATGGAAAAGTCAGAGACATGAGAACTTTTCCTGCCTTAAGTATAATTCTTTTGATTTTGAGCTTAAAAGTGAAGCTCTTAAAGTTATTGTAAAAGGTGACTCCTGACTTAATGTTGTACCGCCAAGGAGCTTTTGACAAATGCTTACAAGATACCCTTTGAAGATCTAACTATATAATTTAAGATTAGACATTTTGAATTTTACAAATTGTTCAGAAAAGAAAACAAAATGAAGTGCTAACTTTGACAAGTACTCATTAACCTGTAATGATTTGTTTTTTAAAACTCACATCAATAAGGAATGCCACTTTTTTGAAAAACAGAACTTTCTCCATTTTTAGGACAGAGATTTTTATTTTTTTTCTCATAGGTTTATAGAACTGTCCTTTTCCTAAAGAACAAGTGTATTGTGTCAGTAAAGTCTATGTCCTAATTCCTCATCACAGGTATCTTAAAAATCTGCTATAAATACAGGAAATGTTAAAATGAAATAAAAAAGAATGTAAAAGAGGTGCTAGCTTCTGTCATGCAGTGGAATCAGAATATATGTGAAGCACATGATAAAAGTCTTATTTTACTATAGTCTGCAAATGGCTCTGTTAGAAGCTTTACAACAGCCAACACTCTCCTCTATAAAGCACAAAAGTGCTTAATTTTCTCCACTTAGTCACAGTACATTAATTGCCTCAACTATAATTTTCTGACCTCATTTGGTAGTTCCTGGTATTTAATGCTGAGTATTTTTGGCAGAGTATACTATATTAAACCAGAATTTGTTTACTGTATACCTTCATATTTGAATCTGATAATGTAGGTCAATTGCCTGTCTGAGTATACACAAGTATCTCTTGATCAAAATGTAATATACACTTTAATTTGGAACTGTATCATCAGACAATATGTGTACATGTATGTAATGTACATGCATATATACCTTTGATGACTTTAAACTACCAAAATCTGTTAAGTTCTTGACTTTACAATTAAAATTATCAAAATCTAGAAAATGAAACATAACCTGTGCATAGCTTTAATTCATAAATGTATCTTTAATTCTTTAATTTATTTACATATATTCTTTACAATACTGTTTTTATGAGACCATAAATTTCATATTTTCTGCAAGATCTCGGCCTTTTTCTGAGCAGAAGTGGAATTGCTCTGTATGTTAATCTTGATAGCATGGGATACTTATTACCTGGAAGAACAAAGTGTCCCTTTGGTATTGAATCTTAAAATTAAGCAGTTAGAGCCAGGAGATTATAGAAATTATATTTTATACCTAGCCAAATATTACATATAGAACTGTATTTTAAGCTTGCTCTTGCTGCACAGTTTGCATGTAATACTGGACAAAGCAGTTGTAACAAACTTGACATCTGTATTTGTTAATTTTCTGTAAAATTTCTTAAAAAAACTACTAAAGAGGACACAGCCAAGATATTCTTTGAAATACTATATTCACAGCTTCCTCTGAAGTAGATCTGAACAGGCTGGTGAACAGCCTACGTTTCTAAATGACATCAGGGATTGCTTCAGAACATTGGAACTGGGTGGTCTTTAAGTTGGGAGAATATGTCCTTGGCCTTAAAGCTTGTACTTTAGGTTTGATTTGGGCTCACAAAAAACTTCATAAAACTAATCCCAAGTAAGACTCAGAGGTTAGTATTGGCTAGGAATCATTTCCTGTAGGCAGTTTAGATGCAATGAGATGTTATTCAGATTAATAAAATGAGGTAGTTTGGACAAGGAATTATAGTCGAAGGTGTGTGTAATTTTCTGTTGTAGATACAGCATGTAGGCTCTACATTTACTATTTCTTTTTATTTAATATGGGGTCCAAAGAACTCTTCAAGCTTTTTTGGCCATGAAAGAAAACGAACGCTTGTAGCCACGGAACACTAATTTCTCTTGCTGTAGACTGGGCATTAGTTTCTTTCCTCTCTCCTGGATACGATAAGAGGACAGTAAAATTCTCAAATGAAAGACCTCCTAATAAAGACTCTGTTTTCCTGGACTAGCCCAGATGCTTGCTATCATCCATATCAATACCGCCCGTCTGCTTTTATGTCCCTTTTGCCCAAGAATAAAGGGATAAGTTGTTCATAATATAGTTAAGGTTCTGACATGGCAACGGGAAAGTTAACCATTCCAGAGTAATAAGCCTCGTGGCCAGAAAATAGTGCCAGGTACATTGAATTTACAAATAAAGACATGGATACATTCTGCCTACTAATGCAAAATATTCTTCACACACACTAGGTCTTCAAGCCTTCATGTCACAAAGTAAAGAATATTTTCAATCTTAATCACTAAAACCATAAATCCAAAAAAGGACTTTTTCAGACCTTAAAAAAAAGCAGAAAACTGAGCAGTCCCTCTGCTCAGCAGGTTCATGCCCTGGAATTACCTAAAACATTAAACATATCACTGTTCTCTAGTTTTAGCCATCTGATCTTTAGAGCGCATATATATCAGCAGATGGCTATCTGCATCCTGCCTGAGTTACAGGAAAAAATAATGAACGTAGGCAGAGGCAGAGGAAAATTGCACTCTCAAGGGTCCAGTCTATTAAGATGTGATTAGATGAAATCTACAGCATGCCAGACATTTCAGAACATGTTAGAAATTAAGTTGGTACTATAGTTGCTTGAAATTGTAGTTCATTGTAGAGGAGGAGGAAGAGATACCATCAGCTTTTTATAATGGCCCAACATTTAAAACTTCCATTCAAGAAGTAGGAGAGTAGAAAATGAAATGCCCTTCCTGGATTCAGACCTCTCCATCTTCTTAAAACATCTTCTTAAGCATTTCCCCGAGTTTGTTTTGTGTGCTGCTTGTATTTCTAAATTTAAAGGCTCTTAATCCAAAGGCAAAGACAATTCAGAGACTGGAAACTCAAAAATTTGACTTCTCTGAACACGTGGATACTCTGACTACTGCTACATTAAACAGTCATGTTGCCTTTTGTTTGTTCAACATTTCACCCCTGAAACATTCAATTATTTTTTTTTCCTATATGATAGCACAGCCTCAGAAAAGAATGGAAGACAAATCACTAATGAAAACTGGCTAATATTTAATGTATGCCTCATAGGAACTGCCTGATTGACTTTACCTCAAGTAGCAGAATTTTTAAAACCAATTTGTCATGGATGACTCTTTCAGTCCTTGGTTGGTAGATCTGAGACAGAAACCATCATTAGCTCCTAGCAGCTGTGTTATTCTAAAGGCTGCAGCAACTGAATATTTGTATTGTACATTAAATGAACTGTCTGAAATCTACTGGCCTAAACCCTAGAGTCTGCTTAGATTTCCTTAAGGTTTTGAGAATATTTAGGATTACATGAAAGTTAGTCCCTGTCTCAAGAGAAGATTTAACTTAGTCTACTCATCTGCCTTCTTTTGATGAAGCTTTTGAATGGGATGCAAATGACAAGACATACACTTAAAAGACTGCCTCCTGAAATTAAAAAAAAAAAACAAAAAAAAAAAACAACCAACCAACCAAAAAACAACCACAAACAAACCCAATTACTTTATATTCTTAAACTTCATGTAACATCTCAGTTTGAAAAGATAGTGTTTGGAAAAGTAGCAATTAACTGGAAACACGATCTTACAATGTCAAATTTGGGTTTCCCTCAGTATTATGTTATGCTACCAACACCACGGTCAACGTGTGGGATTCTACACATAACTTGATAGCAAAAATTACACTAATAAATAGTGACATAATGACTATTGCACATATACATTGGAATAAAAAAACCAAGTAAAAATAAATAAAATCCCCTCCCTTTCTGAAGAGAACTGATTAGATAATAGTTTATTACATTTGTTTTTAAAATAGTTAATCTAAAAAATTAACAGTAACTCTAGCACTTCATAAAGATTTTTCTAAATTGGCAATCATAAATGAAAATTAAATCTGTTCATTAAAGAAGAGAAAATGAGAGCAGAAGTTATTTATACTATTGCATTATAATTTTGCCAGCACTGTTTTTTCAGACTGTACTGAACTAATAAATTATTGCATTTTTAGTACCTGGGAAACTTCCCCACAAACACATGTTAATTACTGTGCTGTACAAATGCAAAATTGGAACATGAGTTTTCCTTACAATTTCCTTACAATTCTGAAATTAATAAAGAGACAGTAGAGGAGGCAGAAAGATAGGTAGGGAGAAGAGAAGTTTGGACCCTGATCTTAGAACACCAGCACAGTCAGAATTGTCAAACTCCTTTTAGGTAATAAAGCACAGTATTTTGAGAGCAAAAATAGAGGAAAAGCTCATTTTCCTCTTCAAAAAGCCTTTAAAATCAAGAAAGAATCTTTAAGAAATACATCACTAGGGAGCAAAAAGCAAGATTCACTTGCACACATCTCAGGACTGTAGCATTAACCCCCCTGGATGTTACAAGCCACAAACTCAAATCTTCAGAAGCCAAGTGGCTGTGATATGCATAACTTAAAAAGTCAATAGTTGCAGAGTCTATACTTTTCATAGGTCCAACTACTGTAATCTAGGATTGTGCTGATGTCATTAGGCAGCCAGATCTGTGACAAGCACAACAACATCAGCTCTGGTAGCTCCTAGTCATTTGATTTTTCATGCAGCTGGAGATGTGGGTTGTTAAATCATTGCAGTCAGCTCAGGCAGACTAAGAGCCACATGATGTAATCTTGAATCGAGGGGTCCGTGCAAGACATTTAGAATTTTGAGATATGCAAAAGAAAATAAAAATCTGCCAGGAAGATAGCCATTGGGATTTAGCATAAGTCTAGTATCATATATTTTTTCATAATCTCAACCTGAGAACTGCCATCTGGAGCAAGTTATATCTTGGAAAGTTTGAAATTTATAAGAACTAAAAATAGGCTCTAGTAATAAAAACTGCTGAGCAACTGCTTCTTATGCTTCTGTAGCTTCTGCCTTTCTTTTCTCATGCAGTTCCTTTATCTTTTGCTGTGTCTAGCCTTGAGTTCACACCTCACAAGTTTATGAATCCCTTATGGAAATGACTGGAATTTTAGCTATATGCCATCCTGAGAGTCATGTTCAATCTTGAAGCTTCACTTCCCTTGAAGGTAGCAGCAACGCTCCCCAGATGCATAAGGTGTGGGTAAAAAAGAAAGTAGTTATTTGAAAGAAATAAGAGGGGTAGGGGAGGAGAGGCTATGACTACTTAAATACAGGGAAAATGAGCATGTTGTAGACAAATAGAGACTACTAATAAGTTTGTGACCAAGCGAAACTATTATAGAGATTTGTAACCATATAAGTATATATTCACATTCTTTAACAAAGAAGATTCAGTAAAGATCCATATAAAGCTTTATAAAGAAAGTTTGTCAGAATCAGTTTTCATACATATACTTTCTGTTGATTTTTATGTTTTAGTTTTATTTGACAAAAGTAATAATCTTTATATACTTAAAGTAGTGCAGATGACATTGAATTGTCATAAAACTGAATAACAAAATTAGAAAATTCAAAAATTCAAAATTTTATTGCTGAAGAACAGTCCTATGCATTGAGATCCACAGCAATTTGTTACTGACTTCATGTAAGGGAAGGACAAAAACATATAGGAAAGAAGTGAAGAATGTTATGCAATATATATAACATTTTTGTAGAATCATTAAATTATTCATAAAATATGTGCAAGGGAATATTTTGCTTCTTCATTCTATCAATTTATCCTACAAAAAAAAAATCTCAATGGGAGGTGAACCTAAACAAAACCATCCCCTAGGTATATCACATTTGCATTTCAACATTTATTAATCCTTTTCATACTGTAATTATGGTTTATTTCTGTGCCTGATGCCATTATGGCCCTTTTTTCTTTTCTGTTAGATCTTTCTCCTCATAGAGGAGAAATAATTGTACTTATTTTATTTAACTTTAATATTGGTTTGACTTTTTTTTCTGTAGCTACTTCCAAGATTCCATTGTTTTCCCCTAAATGAAGAAAGATTTTGTGGGACCAATCACTGACGTATGTGAATATTCAACAAGCAGGTAATTGGTTTTAAACCAATGTTCTTTTTAAATACCATTCTGCTTCCTTCTGTATTTCACAGAATCACAGAATCTTAGTGGTTGGAAGGGACCTTTGAGATCATCGAGTCCAACCACATGAAAAAAAAAAAANNGTAGTTGTAGAGGGCAATAAGGTCTCCCCTCAGCCTCCTCTTCTCCAAACTAAACATGCCCAGTTCCCTCAGCCTCTCCTCGTACGACTTGTTCTCCAGACCCCTCACCAACTTGGTGGCTCTCCTCTGGACACGCTCCAGCACTTCAATCTCCTTCCTGTAGTGAGGGGCCCAGAACTGAACACAGTACTCGAGGTGAGGCCTCACCAGTGCCGCGTACAGAGGCACGATGACTTCCCTACTCCTGCTGGCCACACTGTTCCTGATACAAGCCAGGATGCTGTTGGCCTTCTTGGCCACCTGGGCACATTTCCTAAATGTACATTTCTGTAAACTTTCAAGATACTTTATTAGATGTTAGGAATTTTCTTATTAATTGATAGTTAAATCAAAACAATTAATAAAATTATCAGCTTCTCCTTATTCATAAAGAATAGTCCATTTTTTAAAGTCTTGTCATTAAAATACTCTGCTTATGAAGATTTCTCAGAAATCTATGAAAGCATACCATACCTCCAGGAATACACACCCTTCCACATACACACCTTGTCACATCAGTTGAAATCCCTAATGATTCGTGTTTCAAGCCTTGTTAAAGACCTTTCTCATATGCATAAAATATTTCTTGTCCTTTCTTTTCAGGAAACTCAAGTTTTCTACAACAGTCACCTTTGCATTCCTTAATCTCAGAATTTCCAATCACTCTCTCCAGAAAACTTTGTATCTTATGTGGTCACAATGTGACCATTCCTAGGATTGAGTTCCATGTTTTCCGTCCTGCTGAACTGTGTTCAGGTGATTTTCTATATCTAGTCACTGAAGTTCATTGATGAATATATAATAATTTTCTCTATTAAATATATTTACTATTGTATTGTTAGAATTTGATCTAGAGTCAGGTATAAGAAGTTTTCATCTAGTTCCATTTATTGAAATGTGACAATTGCACTCCATAAAAAAGTTAAGCTAACTTTCTCATTAGATGTCTACCTTTCAGTTCAGACCTTGCTCCTCTTTACATTTTAGTGGTTCATGCTCTAGTATTCCTCCAGTGCATCTATATACTAACAGGTTCAACAATGCAGATAGGTAAAAATTTTCCCAAAGATGTAATTTCAGATGTCTGTTTCAAACCTAGTGAGACAACCATTAAACATTGGCTTAACTATTCATTCTCATATTCTTTCTTTCACAAGTACCTTTTTGTTTTAGCAGTCCTACTGAGATTAGCCTCATTGTTGAAACAGCTGAGAGGATATCTGATTTCTAACGACTTCTTTGGATCTTCCAGGACATTTACTGGAGCTTCAGAGTTTTAGCAGACTGCAAGGTCTTCCTATGTTCCACTTAAGTACTTCAGCAAGATCTGGGAAGGAAGGTAGTGGTGAAATTCAAAACAATGGTGGTAAACAGTAGGTAAATTTAGAGAAGTATCAATCGGACGTATCTGATTTGAAAATATGAGTTTAAGAATCAAGTTAGCTTTGAAATCACATCTTTTAACATTTTATTTTGAAAAAAAATAATAATTTTTCCTATATTAAATAGTGAAAAATTAATCACTGCAAAGCCTACTAGTGCAAATTACAGAGTAGAGCTTACAGACATGTCTGGATGTGGGACATACATGTTCAGGGAACTTTTCCACCTGAAAGGCTGGAATCTATATTTATACCTCCTTTTTCAATCTTGGAACAATTGGACTTTCTGCTGTGGAGCTATCTTAGTGTCTCCTGATAAGGTGATTCATGGAATCATGGAAAGGTGGGGTTGAAAGGGATCTTAAAGATCCTCTAGTTCCAACCACCCTGACATGGGCAGGAATACCTCCCACTAGATAAGGTTACTCAAAGCCCCACCCAACCTGGCCTTGAACACTTCCAGGGAAGGGGCGTTCACAACTTCTCCGGGCAACTTGTTCCAGTGTCTCTCCTCTGGACCTGTTCCAACAGGTCCATGTCTTTCCTGTGCTGAGGTCTCCAGAGCTGGACACAGTACTCCAGGTGGAGTCTCACAAGAGTGCATGCTGGCCATGCTCCTTTTGATGCAGCACAGGATGCAGTTGGCTTTCTGGATGGCAAGTGCACATTGCTAGCTCATGCTGAGCTTCTCATCCACCAAAACCTCCAAGTCCTTCTCCTCTGGGCTGCTCTCAATCCATTTGGTGCGCAGCCTGTATTTGTGGTTGGGATTACCCCAACCCACATACAGGTTCTTGCATTTGTCCTGTTGACCTTCATGACATTTGCATGGGACCACCTCTTAAGCCTTTCAGGGTTACTCTGGATGGCTTTCCTTCGCTCCAGTGTATTGGCCCCCAACACACAATTTGTGGATCTCTTGGATGTGTTATAGAAATAACAGCAATGGATTCATAGTGATTGAATTTTTTTCCCAATACTTTCTATAAACAAAGTCTTAGGAACATGGTTCTAAAAAGTAAAAGAAAATTTATAAAAATATAATTTCTCTAGCAGCCAAACTCTTCAGTGGACTTTCATCTCATGACTTAGGTACCTAAACAATGTGGAGGGAAGATTAAAACACATCAGAATTCTAGCCATACACTTCCATATACATGTTTCAGTAGTTTCTAATTACATGCAGCTATACTATGTTTTGAAATTAAGAAACAGCTAACTCTATTTTCCTTCAAGGAACTGCGAAATGGGGTTTACAGAACAGTCAGACCCTCACTAAATATTTTGTTCTCTCCTCTCTCTGCATGAACTCTGAACCAGTTTTCAATATCTGATAGATACAAATCACTATCAAACTATTGAAATATTAGGTTACTAATCGATTTCTTTGTCCATGAGGCAGAAAGTTTTAGTTGCAATTACTTGCTAACATACTTGTAAAGTTGCTTAATTAACCAGCACAAATGTGTAATGATGTGACCAAGAATGTTAATGTTGGTAATTTTTCTGTATACTCACATTTGATAGCATGACTTTGTGCAGCCTTTTTCATGATCAAAAAGAGTGAAGTTTTGTTATCAGTCCTACAATTTATATTAAGACCAATTTAGGAATCCAAATCAATTAGCTGATTTCCACAGTGATTTTAAACTTCCTTTATCTCAGCTCACATTTCCTCATAATGCAGCAGGCAGACAGCAAAGAGAAGAGATGGGGAAATGGCAGCAAGTACAAAAACCAAGTACAGAAGAAAAACATTTCATGACTTCATACTTTATGAAGAATTTTCAACAGCTGCAGACGTTTTAGAAGATGACATTCTGCAGTTCTTCCAATACGTTGTAATTCTTCTCACTTGATCTGGGCTGGGGTCAATAATCTTATCTCTTTTTTTTCATGTTTCTGCAGCCTTTACGTCAGCACAAATGTAGACATTGACAGACAGATTCTATATTTCCCTGCCTATTTAGAAGCAGTGAGACTATGTGACCTTTTCCCAGTAGAAAAAAAAAAAAAAAAAGGATGTCCTTCCAAAATAACACAAAACATAAGCCACCACAGGAACTGAAAGCTGTATTATTAATCTACAGCCTTGTTATATAGCCATTGTTAGTAGTAGTAGTGTTAGTAGTCGTCTGTGGAATTTATACCATGATTGCCAGGCTAGGGACTGAGGTTTGCTCTGTGGGAATCTACCAGTATCCCCAACTCTTTATCCAGAGGGCTAATCTGACACATTCATTTCCCGGTCTGTATTGACACTGGGAGTTGCTCCAACCCAGGTGCAGGACCTTGCACTTTGCTTTGTTGAATTTCATGAGGTTCACATTGGCCCACTCCTCAAGCTTGTCAAGGTCCCTCTGGATGGCATCCTCTCTCTCAAGCGTATTAGTCAAGTTGGTGTCATGCACAAACTTTCTGAGAGTGTCATTAATGAAGATATTAAATAGTATTGGTCCCAGTATGGACCCTTGAGGGACACCACTCAGTGGTTTCCATTTGGATATTGAGCCACTGACTGTAACTTTAGATGCAGCAATGTACCTAATTCCTTCATTGTCAAATAGTCCATCCTTCAAATCCACATCTCCTATTTAGAGGTAAGAAAGCTGTAGACACCCACTCTAAAAGGTCTTACAGAAGTCAAGATAGATAACATCTGTTGCTTGTCCCTTGTCTGCCGATGCAGTCACTCCATCACAGAATTGGTGTAGGATGGAGAAATGCGGGTATTATATGATAATAGAATCCTTGAAAAGTGTGGAAACAGGATGCAGCATAAAAGTACAGGCATGAGATGATAAGACGTGGGATGTAAGCTTTTCACTAGATACTCCTTGTCTACAAACAACTTATCGGTGACCAGTTAAAAAAAGCAGACCTGGAGCTGGACAAAACTGATTCTGGGTGTAAAAAAGAGAACAGAGAACATGTACATAACAAATACGAAAAGCATCATATATATCCAATTTGGATGTAACTTAGAGCTGCAGGCCACTGAAAGAAAGTGTGCCACCAAACCTAGCAGGAGGAAGAAACTGTCAACATGAACTTCATACCTGTCTTCCTTGACAAAGGACTCCAAGACTCCAGATGCTAACAATTCTGAATAACACTCCACCACATGCAACAACAGGAAAAAACTTAGGATACAGGAGCAGGAAAAGGGTGACCATCATACCAGAAGAAGAAGCAGAATCTGAGAATTAAGTATTTAACAATTTAAGTGAATTGTTGTTTTTTCTTTTGCTGTAATAAATATGCAGCTAACAATTATTAAATTTCAATTATACTAATAATAAAATATTTGCTTTATTTATATATGCAGTGTTCTTTCTCTTTAACTATAGACAAGATTTTGAGTTTAACAACCTGTGGAAAAGATATTCATAAGACTTTCTCATTCTGGCATTAAAATTCTTGGAATAATTTAAGAGACTTTCTTGAGCATCTCTGTTCCTTACAAGGCATGCAAGTGTAGAAGATCTGGGAGTGGGAGAATTTCTGGATGAGTCAGGAGCACAGGAAATAATAGCTTTGTCTGCAGGAGGAAGAACTAATGCACATGCTGTAGAGATATCAGGTAGCTATATAAAGGTTTTTCAGGGATAATTTCACATGTAGCCCTGTGCCAGAAAGACTCATAAGCAAATTCATAACATATATTCAGTGAGTTTCTTTTTAAACTGAGTTTAGCCTTATACCGTATCACTCAAGTGCCTGCACTGGAATTACTCTTGATTTACACTGTAGTAACCAAGATTACAGTTAGCTCCAGTGCTTAAAGCAAACATTTAAGAGTTGAGTATGTGGGAACAGATTCAAGTGACATCCAGAATACCATCAATGTTATGCAACTGGAAAAAGCAACAGTTAACAAGCCCAGTGAAGCAATAATAAACTGGGACTTGACATTCTTCTCTTGTCTCCAGGCTGTTGGCTTGTGCAGTACAGAGCACTAACTGTCCATTCACTGAATTTTGTCAGTCTGATTATCTTTTTTCACCTTCAGGGACTATCGAGTGTTACAAGGCCTTTGAAAAAGATCATCGTTCTTTTAGCCTTTTAAAGTAATTGAAGAGACAGCTTCTAGATGTTTTAACCCCAGTGCCCTTTTACAAGATGTATATGATGTATATGTGGATGCTAGTGGGTTCCTGGAGCTGTTTGTTGTGCTTCTTTTTTTTTAGTGTAGCCATATTATAGCTCAAAGTCCCATGCTCCCTGAAAAATCATTGCTTCATTGTTCTTTTTCCTGACAGTAATTTTAGTGGTTCTATTATTCCCTTCAGTCTCTGTTCCTCTCTACACCTTATTGCACAAGATGGGAAGTATAAACACATAACAAGACTCACTTCTCAGTCATCACCTATCATGGAACATCTGTCAAATTACACAGTGTCTGTGTCCTGCGATCATATTCTGAAATCTAGGCCATAGATCTGATCATAGAAATCTTGACAGACAAAACATTTGCCTACAGGCTCTGGTTAGAGTGGTCTTATCAGTTTCTAATTAATAGTGATTTATCCAAGGTATAACTTTAGTTTGACTTTGGACTTAGTTTCTGACCAGGACCTTGTCCTCTTTATTTCCTTGCCTACATTTTGTCTTGTCATAGTTTTCTGTAGATAATTCTATTACTGGACCTTGTTTGTTATTAGGCTGTCTTAAAGACTTCAACAATTCTTTGCTCATGAAAAGGAAATTGAGCAGTTAATAGTTAGTTAATAGATTCACGTGCTTGTGTTTTATTTTATACATCTGCTAAACAACTGCCATCTCTCCTACAGGTGATTTCTGAAGAACTAACAGTTCACAGGATAATAGGATAGTCCAAGTTAGAACGGACATCAGCAAATCTCTAGATCACCTTCCTGCTCAGAACAGGGTGAACAATGATACTTTTGATGCCTTCCCTTTACTTTCAACAGTGCTGCAGAATGTATTCATTGGGAGTAAATTGTGGGTTTATAATAATTATATACTCTCTTCAGTTCAGAGAACATATTATTATCTTTATTGATTGATACTGAAAACCGAGATGTTTATATGAAGTTGTCTATTATATCCCCAAGTTTTCCCATCTGACTATTAATGATCATATTGTTTAAATATATGCATTAATTATCCCACTCATGATTGTAGAATCATAGAATGTCTTGGATTGGAAAGGACCTTTTATATATGCACCCTTCCTGCATTGAAAGACCACAAAAAGGTTTCCCCAGAGCCTTCTCTTCACCAAGGTAAACAATTCTAACTCTGCCTTTTTTTCATGGGAGAGGTGTTCCAAGATCAAGAACGCTTCCAAGAATTTTTATGGCCCTCCTCTGGACCCACTCTGGCAGGTCCACATCTTTCTTGTAATGAGGACACAGGGCACGATGCAGTACTACAGGTGAGCTCAGAGGATAGCAGAGTAGAGGAGAAGAATCATCTCCCTCATAAGTGATTCTGGTCACACTTCTTTTTATGCAACCCAGGATACAAATGGTCTTGTGGGCAGAAAGTGCACATTTACAGTTCTTATCCAATTTTTTGTTCACCGGTATCCCCCTACCAGAAAAGTGATCAGAGAAATCAGTGTCTCCTTTAAGCAGTAAAACTCATTCACCTTTCCAGGACTCAGAGAGGTAACATAACTCCTTGGAGCCTGCTAAACATACATTCCCCTATAAACACAAAGACTAACAAGTGCTCTATTAGTAAATCTAATGCAGAATTACACTCATGCACCATGGGTACCCAAGTACATTCCATTAAACTTAATATCTTCCCAAGTATTTTAAACACTATTTGGATTATCAATTGAAGTTTGGTATTTTATAGTGTTGCTGCATGTTCAAGAAGCTGAAGAAAACTTTATCCCACAATAACCATCACACTATACACATTCATGCCTAGTTACCTGGAATCATTAGTCAGAAATGAATATGTGCCTAAAATTAATTACTAGAAAAATACCTATTAGTCTCAGCATAATTTCAACCCGTTCAAAACAAGCAAGACTGGACTGAATATGATGAAAGTGCTAATTGTATTTACAGTTGGACTCAATAACCTTAAATGTCTTTTCCAACCTAAATGACTCTATGATTCCTTGATTCTATTTTAATAAATTATTTTCTTGTCCAAAATAATAATCTCTTCCCCGTGACCCACAACCATTCTCTCCTTCCTTCTTCATGGACTTATTTCCTGAGTCAGTTGTTTACATGACAACTTAATATTTGGAAAGTTTTAGTGTCCTTATATTTTCCTATTTTTACTTAACTAGAGGCCATAATCACATGTCAGTTAATCCTCAGTGAGCTGCAAATAACCTTTTAGGAAAGACTGCAGTGACTAATATTTTGAAGAAGAAGCATATTTATTCCTGATATTTTTTTAGCTGAAGCAATACAAAGCAATGCCTCATAAAACTTCTACATAAAGTTAAGGATGAGTTTATAAGTGATAAATATTTAGTCTAATAACTCTAATTAAACATCACCTTTGGAGGGCAGAAATTTACTGCCTAGTGAATTAGTCCCTATCCTACAGTTCTGTCTGTAAATTTGACCCCATATCATAACAGTATTACACAGTTATGACTGTCTTGTTACAGGAACAATGCCTTTCATTTAGAGAATCAGTGTTATATGGCATAATTAAATTATTAAATCTGATAATACTTTTATATGGAAATTCTACAGGGAATATCATAGGAACAAGTGAAAAAAGTAAAATGTGAGTCATTAAAATTATTTTAAGAGGAAGAGGTTTGTAATACACTAATAGAGTATTTATTTTTCTCTGTGGGTATTTACTCTTTGCTGCTTCTATCGTTACACAGATTTTTCTAGGATTAGTGACTTTATTATGATTGCCACACAAGTTAGTTATGTTAGTACATATTCTGTCTGTCTCGTGATAATAAGCATTTACTCACAAGAAAAAATGATGAGGTCTGTTTTTCACTGTAATTAATTTATTAATGCAAGATTTTGGTGGGTTTAGGTATGTAGTCAAATAACTTTAGATTTAGATAATTTAACAAATTTCAAAATAACTTTTGCTAGTATATCTAGACACAACAATCATAGGTTCTCCCTTAATAGTAATGGAATAAAAAAAGTCTATATTAATAAAAGTCTTCATATTGTATTATGTGATTATAATTATAATACTCTCTGATATCCTTTACATTCATGCAAACACAATAAATGTTTTGTAATTGCTATGGGTTAAACCCAGCTGGCAACTAAACATGATGCAGCTGTTCACTGTCACACACCTTCCCTCCCTGCAGTGGAATGGGAAGGAAAATGGAAAAACAAAAAGTAAAATTAATGGGTTGAGGTAATGATGAATTACGAAAAAGACCTGTTAAAAAAATAAAAATCACAGTTAATGCATAACCACAGTGCTATGACTGTGTACCTCAAACATCCATTTTCTGATGATTCTTTTCCTCTTAGTAAATTATACTTAACAATGCATTAAAAAGTGTCAAGTTTTCTCAGGAGATTAGGGTAATAGATCAGCTTTACAAAGAGATTTAATTTGTTAAATTAGGGATCACAGGTCTTGGAAAGTCTTCCTTTAGAAAACCAATCATGTCCCAAGGCTGAAAGTGCATTCCCCTTGGGTGGGTCTGTGGTGGTTTGGGCTGACATCCAGCTCAGCATGTGCAAGTGGCAGGCTTTGTGATACTTCAGTGTTCAGCAGTGTTCAGCCTCTCTTCTGCTTGGGGCTTGTTTTCAAATTCAAGATCTCATCCTTCTCACCCTTGGTCTCTGTCTGACCAACATGGCAGCTTTGCATTGAGCCTCATCTCCTATCTCTGACTTGGTCCCCACTTTCCTTTCTGTCTTGAGCTTGAAACTGCCATGCGGGTATGTAGGGTGAATACTGGGTTCTTGGCTGTCCTGTTCACCTTGCTCAGACACAAAAGACTGCACTCGGTAGCCTAGTTCCTTTCCTACCTGCCCTGGTATTCAGTGCCCTTGGCTTGCAGTAGCCTTGCTTGGCTCTGCTGCTCCTTGGTGTAGCTGTGGGGAAGTAGGAACAAGTATGCAAGTATGGAAATGAAGAGCCTTATTGTTAAATTTTTTTCCACCCGCTTATGTAAACCCAAACCAAACATGTATTTAGATTATGCTTATAGCATCAAGCTATATAAGGGGAAAAAGGTACAATTAAAAATACAATTACATAAAATGCTCCTTCTATGAGTGTGTAGGGCTTTTCAGCACTGGATATTAAGACAATTTAAAAATATTGATAATCTGAACACTGGCAAAATAAAACTTCATTAGCAATGTGGTTTAGAATAAGAATTATACTGATATTGCCTCTCCATATTACTGTTTGCTTCCTAACATGCATTCCTCCTGAGAGTTGTACCTGTATGCACTGTAATTAGTTATAAAAAATCATGATTACGTGTTTTTTGAAACAGTAACAAGAAGTGTGAAAATTTAGCCTTAAATTCTAATCAGCCATGCAACTGATGAACAACACAGAAGAATATAGTTTGTTGATGATTTTGTGTTATTTTCCATCTCTATTACTAGGTTTTCTATCTTCTGTTGAATATTTTGTGAGCCTTTTGTTATTTTCTTATGTAATTCTAGCTTGCTTAATTTTAAGCAGCTTTATTTTGAAAACAAAAACTTCTACTGCTGTCATTCTATTTTATATATTAAAAATGAAGATTATATCTGTAGTTTCAGAATTGTCGTAAAATAATCTTGAAGATATACTAACTCTGAGGTTTGTTGCAGGCTTCCTTAACCTTGAAATCAATAAAATAAGTAATTCTTAGTTTTATGTTTTTAATTTTAAATCCTCAGTTTAAAACACAATGTATTTACTTGAAATTCATATTTCACAGTATCAGAGAATCACAGAATATCAGGGATTGGAAGGGACCTTGAAAGATCATCTAGTACAATCCCCCTGCTGGAGCAGGAACATCTAGATCAGATCACACAGGAACGCGTCCAGGTGGGTTTTGAATATCTCCGGAGAAGGAGACTCCACAACCTCTCTGGGCAGCCCATTCCAGTGTTCAAGGAAGGAGCTGTCCAAACCATCTGACATACAGTTACTGTGAGTCCTATAAGAGTAAATGACATATAACACCATTCATGTGTTGTTTATTTCAGAAGAATACTAATACTGAAATATAAATAATATTTAGAAATGCAATATCCATTTCTATTTTCAGATGAAGGTGTTATGATTCTTCTATGGAAAACAATACCAGAGCCAGGCATTTAAATAACAAAGCTGAAAAGATGCACAATGTAGTGACATCAGAAACTTGTCCACAAAAACTATTTCCTGTGCAAATTCACTGTATGATAGACAGTTTTCTCTGTTACTTATATTTGCCTTTCTCTTTTAAACATGGTTTGAATTGTCCACAAGCACATTTACTGCTTGGTTGGTAAGACAAGTGACAGAATGGGACACTGTGGATTATTTGACTGATGCTGAAAAGCAGTGAGAGGTTAAGATGTCGATTCTTGTGTGTAACTAGCCATTATCTTAATAATGTAGTAATAAATCTTATGACTGAAAAACCACACTAGACACATTATGGAGTGGCTCTGTAAAATGCTCAACTTTGAACATACTCTACCTGCAGTAACATCTTACATCCTCTACAGTTTTTTTCTATTCCTCATACCTGCTTAACATGTCATATTTGATAATAATGTTGCTGAAATACGCTGTATCTAGATACTTTCCCCATCTCTTAAGTCCCCTTTACAATCCTGTTTTGAAAAGAAAAAAAAGGTAAAACTGTCTGAAATCAAGCCTGGGTATATTATTTATGATTTGCTGTAACTGACTTTTAAAGACTAGCATTATGAGAAAAAGACCCTTGACTTAACTAAAATCTCTCTATTTCCTCTGTCTGCCTCAGCATATCAATATTAGTTACTCGGGTTCAAATGCTCTGCATTTCAAGCATTAAAGCTTTATTGTCCTTTGTTTTAAAGATGGTCACAGAATCACAGAATATCAGGGATTGGAAGGGACCTTGAAAGATCATCTAGTCCAATCCCCCTGCCAGAGCAGGAACACCTAGATCAGGTCACACAGGAATGCGTCCGGGGGGTTTTGAATATCTCCAGAGGAGACTCCACAACCTCTCTGGTCAGCGTTCCGTGACCCTCACCATGAAGAAGTTTTTCCTCATATTTAAGGGGAACCTCCTATGTTCCAGCTTGCACCCATTGCCCCTTGTCCTATCATTGCCTGCCACTGAGAAGAGCCTGGCTCCATCCTCCTAACACTCACCCTTTACATATTTAGAAACAATAAGGAGGTCACCCCTTAGTCTCCTCTTCTCCAAGTTAAAGAGACATATGTTGGATGAGTCTTTTCTAAAGATACCAAGTGTTAGGAATGTCATCATCCAAACGAAGGGCAGTCAGTTATTATGAGTCAATTTCTTCAAACAATGTTAATGCTAAATTAGTAGGATAGCACTGACTCTACTTTTTCATTAATACCCAGGTTTAAAGCAGTTTAAAACCAGGTTTAACGTGGTTTATATTTTCAGGAATCGAAAGTCTTATTCCACAAATATTTTACCTGTTTTCTTGCAAATTCTTATTTTGTGGTTTTCATTTAAAGAACAGGAATTTTTTAATGAGTAACATACTTATTAATATTGTTAAAGTCAATGAAAATGTGAGACTCGGGAGTCTTCCTCCACAGTCTGTTTGCTGCTGTTCCCCTTTGAATATCCAGACATCAGCAAGTCTGAGTATGTACTACAAAAACATAGCTACACCTGTACACAATGCACAGAGGTCTAGCCACACAGACTGACACACACAGAGGGCAGTGTTCTTCCTGGCACCCACACAGAGCCCAGCAGCACTCACAGAATCACAGAAT
>VXBJ01001722.1:0-10599 GCA_013400055.1 Nycticryphes semicollaris
TCTACACCTGTGGGAGAAGACAACTGAAGGCCACTACAATCCATAAATCCTCCTCGGGTACTCAAGCGATAAGAAACAAACACGTCCTGTTGTCTACACCTGTATTTCTTACAGCAGCTGATAAAGGGGATGACTCAGACAAGCAGCTGTGTGCTGTGGGGCTGGAGCAGGGCAGTGACCCTGGAGAGGAGCCCCCCCGGGGGGCTGTGCCTGGTGGGACAGTGGGGTCCACGCAGCCAGAGGGGGCGGTGAAACACAGAGCTAAACCCTGTGACTCCAGGACAGGGGTGGAGGCAGAGCTGCTGCGCATCCAAACGGGAGTTAACTGGGCAACCTGCCCCAGCACTTCCTGCTCACCACCTTACCAAGGAGACATACCAAACCTTTGGTTGCAATTCTTTTTTTTAATGGAAAAGACTAATCAATGTTTTACATAAATATCAATTAGTGATAACAAGTCAGTTGAGTAAGTAAAGGAATACATACCCCCAAGTTTTAAAGGCTCATAATGAACTGATAAAATAGCACACAATGACAACTACAAGGAATTCTAAGAGGTGGGCTGCACGTCGATCGCCTTCCTCTCCGTTCCACTGCTCGCCAAATGAGGCTGCTGTTGGAATCAGCCACCGTGCAGTCTTCCCAGGCAGCAACACGGACACGCTCAAAAGGGGAAAGAGAACTTCAAAACCATATTTGAGCTTCCAGGAGAAGGCCTCAACTATGGAAGTACAAAAGCCTCGAGTGGTCCACTAACATTAAGCCCTTTCAGGGTCTGGTTTCAGATGTGCAACGTCCTCCCCCCTTAGACTAAAAACTTCATTTCAACCAAATGCACAGGTTCTGTCAGACGGGAATGTGTTCAAGTGAGACCAAGGTTGAATCTTGTTAATCATTTCTGTTCTACAGTGTTGTGAAGAACGGGAATCACTTAAATTGCCCGGCAGGCTGCAGAAATGGGGAAAAAGGGGAGGTGATTTTCCTAGTCATTAAGAGCAATTGTTTTAACAGAAGATGCATCAGAAACTATGTAACTTCACAGTTTATCATGCAAGCTGCCAGGTGTTGTGATCCACATTTCCATCCAACATCTCCACGCTCCTTCCTCCAGGCTCAAAAACAAACAAACCTGAAGAGGTGTTGCTCATATTATGTCCACAGCCACAGGGATCAGAGCTACTTGACCCTGCTTTCATGTGCATAGTAAGATGGAAATCCACACCTTCAATATCTTTAAAATGGATCAATGGGAACCACACAGTTTGCCAAGTTAGCATTTCCCAATTAAACAGCACAATATCAGTGCTATGAGAAGGCATCTAATTCCCCAAATATTGCCTTTAAATATTATGTGGCTAAGATGCCTGCTTTCCAGTGGTTTAGTCAATAAAAGGTCATTATGAATTATCAAAAACTAGGAGAAACATACACATTCTTACAGCTTTTTCAGTGAAATTCACATAGTTATTAAACGCTGGGGACACGGCAGGATCTCATCTACTGATGCATGGAAAATCAACACCTTGCCCTGTTCTCTGAATGCCCCACAAATTTACAAGTTTTCATTCAAAAGTAGTTACCACTTCTCCTGTCACGTGTCAGGTCCCATAAATTCACGTCTTTTTCAAACCCTCGACTACACACACTCAGCTGGGAGACGCACCAACACAAGATGGGAATGAAACCTTTCAAGTTAGCAACTGCCCAAAGAAATTGCTTCCAAATAGAGCCTAAGTCATCTTGCAACCCCAGGAAGCTGGAACTTGGCTCATAACAAAGTTGTAGCAGCTGAAAGGAAAGGCCACACTCCTAAAGTCACTGCCAAAGGTGGATGTTTCACAGCACCAGAGAGATTCTGCTTTGTACTTGCACTGGCTTCAACACGCTTCAAGTGACAACCCATTGAAGAAGATTCACGTAGTCCCGTAACAGATAGGAATTCACTAACACCTCTATAGGATCAGATCGCTTATGCTCAGTGGGTTTACATTTCAGAATTAATCACAACAAAAAGGCATTTTCTGCACCGTAACTCTCTTACATGAGTAATCTTTCTTTTTGTTATAGTTTTAGAAGAAAAAGCAGACGGCCAAACACAAACACAAGAATTCAGCTGGCTGCAGTCACTCAGCGTGATGTGCGATTGATCAGCAGGAAGGGGATGATTTCGATGCTTCCAGTTCTTCACATCTAAAATTCAAAATTACATTATTCTCTTTAATAAATGGAAAGCAACACTTTTTGGAAAAAAAAAAAAAAACAAACAAAAAAAAAACCCCAACCAAACTAAACACATGTCTAGGACACCATGGGGAAAAAAAATTTCTTACTAAAATACTTTCTAAAACCGAGTATCTTGCCTTGTAGGGTTTGGAGCACGCCTGCTAAGAAGGACTTCATGAATTTCAAAAACAATGATAAAAAGTGTTATCTCGGCAGAAAGGAAAGACATGACGTCAGCTGTAAATACACTACCCAGATAAGAAAGAAGCTGCCTGGAAATTTAGACATTAATTGCACGTTCTAGTTACAACAGAAGTTAGCAAGATTTTAGCCACCGTCAGTCAGCTGAAGAGTGATTTACTGAAGAACGTAAGTAATTCCCTCCTTGGCTTACGATCAAAAGAGGAGGAATAATAAAAATGTAGAGTGGTCCTAAATAGAAAGAGCTGTCAGAAAGGTATAAGGGGAGGAAATCAGAAGGTTGTTAAACATGAAGTTTGGAGAACTCTGAAGATGACAGTTTGCTGGCACTGTCTGTATTCTGTACCCCCACGTTACATTCAGGCTCAGCTGCTGCAATACATTCTCTGCATCCTACCTGTAAAGGAGTCCGATACAGCCATTTTTCTGTATCTCCATTGAGTTTCATACATGCAAAAAGGTCACAAACTGTAGGAAGGCCGAAGTCCTGAAAGAGAAGTCACCATCATTACTGATCTTCAGACACATTCTGATGTATCTTCAAATTCTGTCAAGCGCTCAATAAGAAAATAAAACTGACTTCTGAGTCTTTGAGATGAATACTTCCTTCATTTAATAAAACACATTAACTTCCTATGTGCTGAATGCTGGCTTCATCTACTTCAGTAACTAAGTAATAATTGCTGAAAACATTAAAAGACCCCAAAACTGTCAGTCAGTATCACCCAGAAGGGTATTCTCTTTGGAAGAGAAGGTGGGCATTACGTTCAGTAAAACAATGAACCCTGCACATTGGCTTAAGACATGGCAGTAACAAAAACTTAGGAACATGCTCACTTGTGCTTTCTTGCGTAGAAGCCATTTATCTTCTGCTGGAGGAGGGTTCACATTTTCTAGGTTGTTTGAAGTCAACACCCAACTGTTTACATTCAAGGGGAGGTGGAATGGAGCCAAAAGGTCTAGGAAAGGACTCTTGAAACTGTTATCTGCTTTTTCCCTACTCGCCTTTTCTTCTGCACTTTCTGCTTTGTGCTCAGACGTGGCCAGCCAGCTTGTTAGAGGCCTTTCGAGCAATACTTTCAAGGGTTCTGCAATCTCTGCCGAATAATCTGCTTTCTCTGCACTAACGGGTTCCTCTGACAGATGCTGAGAGGGGTTAAGCCAGGTATTGGCAGCAGACTTGGTCTTCTCGTGCTCAGGGTTTGGTACATCTTTCTGGCTGACTGGAACTCCATTTTTATCCTTCCCTTCTTTCTTCAGAAGCCATTTACAGAGAGCCTCTTTTCCACAGTTTTCATCACACACGCACTCTGAAAAGCTGGCACACACCTCGTTGGCTTTGCACACATCTTCCACCTTAAACGGGGCCTGAGGGTGCTGAAGCAGCCAAGCACTGACAGCAGATGTAGTGGGTGATTTCTTTCCATCAAGATGCTCGTTCAGGCACTTCAGATTCCCCAGGTTCTCAATTTCCACACTTTTGATCTGGCTGCCACAACAACTGGTACAGGTTTCAGCTTTGAGGAGCCAATCATTCAAATTAAATTCTTCCCTAAAAGGCTTAAATTCATACTTCCATTTCTCATCTGAAGAAGCACTACTTCCATTTTCTGTGTCAGGAGTAAGCAGCCAGTCAGAAAGGTCCATTTCTTCTTGTCCAAGGGATTCCAATTCCTCCACCTGTTCGATAGTGGAAAAGGATGAGTTGGAAGTGGAGGTGGAGTCCTTGCGTCCAGGGGAGTCCGTCTTCCCAGCAGCATCATGCTGTTGGTTCTGCAGGAGCCAGTTTTCCAAATCTTTCAGATTTCCCCAGGCTTGCTCGAAATAACAGACTTTGGAAGAATTTAAATCCTAGTAGAGACATATTGAAATGCATCCATTAACACTAAAAGATTAAGTTCAGTAACTGTTTGCACAGTTACAGCTTGGAGCGTTCTGATAGTAAATGCAAAAGTATTAGTTTAACATGAGGCAGGGTACAGAGAATTACAGAAGGTTTAATTCCCACCATATTCCACCTGCAATTGGATCCTGTTTTCCCCTTTCCTAAAAACTAGGTTAGTGTAGAAAAGGCTTACCGGGCTGGGCTCTGATACACATTTTTGTGTAACCCATTCTTCCAGATTGGTGCTGGGAAGGTACGGAGCCGGGCAAACACCCACAGGCTTGCTTCCGAGTAGCCAGTCAGCAAGTGAGGCACTCACTGCCCCACACGTTTTCTGCTGAGAAAGAAAGTTCTGGGTTATGAAAAAGTCTAATTGCCAAGACAATCTATGGTGAACATCAAAACAGGCATTCAACATGCATCAGTATTTCTGAATTAAACTGAAAAAACCCCAGTCCCTTCTAATTAAGAAAAAAAGTAAAAATTCAATTGCCCGTGTGACTTTAAGCCACTGCACCGACACATCGTTTAGTGATCCCACGTTCTTCAGGGAGCAAGGGAAGCAGCAACTTCTGCAACACACAGTTCTGATGCGTGTAACTGTGCTGGGTTTGGCTGGAGTAATTTTCTTTGTTGGAGCTGGTCTGGGGCTGGATTGGATTTGTGCTGGCAATAGTGTTGATAACTGGGGGGTGTTTTCCTTACAGCCGAGAAGCCCTTTGCACAGAGTCAAGGCCTTTTCTGCTCCTCACCCCACCCCACCAGAAAGTAGGCTGGGGGTGCACAGGAAGCTGGGAGGGGACACAGCCGGGAGAGCTGACCTCAAGTGACCAAAGGGATATTCCAGGCCATGTGATGTCATGCTCAGCATGTAAAGGTGGGGGAAGAAGGAGGAAGGAGGGGCACATTCAGAGAGATGGTGTTTGTCTTCCCATATAACCATTATGTGTGACAGAGCCCTGCTCCCCTGGGGATGGCTGAGCACCCACCTGCCACTGGGGAGCAGTGAATGAATTCCTTGTTTCTTTTTGCTTGTGCATGGCTTCTGCTTTACCTATTAAGTTGTCTTTTTCTCAACCCACAACTTTTCTCACTTTTACCCTTCCAGTTCTCTCCCCCATCCCACCAGGGAGGAGTGAGTGAGCAACTGCATAGTGCATAGTTGATGGCTGGGGTCAAACCACAACACGGCCATAACCCTCCTTCTGACCACAATTCCCATTACCAATTTACTCCCCCCTTCACTGACACTGTTTCTGTGCAGAGCCCAACATAAGATTTCTTATTAATTTCTGTGTTAAAAGGAATGGAATAGTTCCAAGTCCTGACTTGAAAACATCGAGGAATATTCAATTAAAAAATTCTGACTGACAGTCACACTCCAAATTCACTTTCATACTCTGTTCTTGCACATCTGTTCCTGTAGCAGCCAGAATATCAGATCACTAATGCTCACCACAGCGACCATCACTGGCTACTCAACATCTTAACTAACAGAAATCATTACTCAAACAAGGTAACATACTGTGCTTGAGTTAGTTCTCTTTTCCCTTTAATACAATTAAACATTCACAGATACAAATCTTAATCTTACCTGCTCACAGTTCATTAGGGCACAGTTCTGCCCTGGGAACCAGGGAGAAGTATTCTCTCTCTCTGAAGTTTGCTGTATAGAAAGAAAAGTAAAAGTTAAATGTCCACTTTGTCCAGTTTCTAGGATGAACTCTCAATAAAGCAGAAGTAAAATGCAGTTACAATTGGTCAGTTCTTTGCAGCTAACAATTCTCTCACGTTTAAAAAAATAATGGAGAAAGATTTATTCTATACTACCTTCCATCCACTTACTTTAAGAGAATTATCTCTAATAATACAGGAGATACATTGCTTGCCTAAGAATCTCAAAATATTTTATTACAGAAAGCCATCTACAATGTATAGCTATTAATACCTAAAGAAAACCATAACATTAATTTTCTGTTGCTGGAACAGAGTAGGAATACAATCATCATTCCCTCAGTCTCTGCCAAAATATATTAAAATAACACATATGTAACCAGATCTAAGCCCAGTCAAAATCACAACTACATGAAATAGTTAATAAACCACTGTGAATATATTATACAGCAAAAACTACATGACTCATACACAAGATCCACTCAAGCTATAACTGAAAGTAGAAATATCACTCAGAATATATTGCACTACTGCCTCAAGAGAATTTTTTTCAACTATTCCAGCCCAGGAAAGTCTTGGTGCTTACCATTGTTTTAATTGAACCAAATGAGGTAATAGCTTGGCGAAGGTAAGATGTGTCAGCCTCAAAATTCAGGATGGAAGACTCCTCTGGTTTAAGAGTAAGACTTCCCAGTCTGAAAAAGAAAGGTGATAGTTAAGCTAAAAAAAGAGAAAAAATACAGGACAAATCTTCTTTATCTGTCATTTTTAGGAATCGGAGCATTCTTTCATTAAAAGGCTTCCAAGCTGACTTAGGTCTAACTAGGTAACAAAAAGACTTTTAATACTCACAAAAAAAAGTAGAGATTCCTACCCACAAATCAAGAACAGAATAAACAGCCATCAAAACACAAGTTTATTCTTCTTAAATTGCCATCAACAACTAATATTTGAAATAATCTGTACAATGAGTACCTCCACTGCTCCTTAACAATCCTGTTTTTTCAATCTTGGGTGACGGAAAGATGTGAGAAATCCTACCTCAGACTGCTTTAAAGATATTATTTCTAAGTACCATTAAAAATGTGGAAACAGTGAGTTAGATCTATTAGAAACAAAATTCAGATTAAATTCCTAAGTCAAAATAAATACCAATTGTGTTAACTTGCATCAGAAAATATATTTACCTCTCCAGGCAAACTGAAATCTGGTTTGCTAGCTCATTACTATAGGAGCGTTCCAGCTGATGAATAAGGCAATTGAATTGTCCCAAATACTGCACGGAAGACAAAAGACATGTTACCGTTTTGGCTTCTAAGATTAAAATTGAGAAAATACTTGCAAGGAGAACAAGTTGACTTAAAAATGCCAGTGCATCAATTTGCGACCAACTCTTACCCAGTAGAGCTGCTGTGCCTGCTGCTGCAACGCCTCCTCTTTCAGCTGCTGAATGAGATCCACCTGCTCAAAGAGCCAAACTTCCCGACTGCGCAGGCATTCCAGGTGGCGGCTTATGTGGCTGTGAATCTTGGCTTTTACCTGGAAGGTAACACGTGCCGTTTCTAGAACGTCTGTCAAGCAGCAAATGAACAAGCAGATGCTGCGCTGGTTGCAAAACAGCATTTGTCACAGAGAAGCGGTATTTTGGGAGCAATTCATTTCTCAAAAACTAACCACAGTCACCCATAGCACCACATGACTCAAGTTTGGAAAAGTTCCAAGGCTACCTTTAAAGAAGTATCAAAGAACACTATCTCTCTAGTGTGATGTTCCAGCCAACAGCTTTAGTAAACTCTGTGTGCCTAAGCCAGTAGTACCTTTATCAAGATCATGACCACATTGCACAGCAAGGCATTTGCAAGTCTCTATGAAAATTTTGGAGCATCATCATAATAGAAAGTACTCTGGCGTAATAAAAACTGTCATTAAAGTCATGCTATTTATTAAAACATTTTTAAAAAACAGTTTTAAATTACCTCTCGCCAGTTCTCTTTAATCTGCTGTTCAGCTTTGACAATTCCAGATATAGCTGTTTCCAAGTCCTTCTTTGCCTGAAGGCACTTCACCAGAGGCTCACTGCTGCAGGAATTTCTACTTCTATCTTGTGGTGGACTCATTCTTGAAGTGTTCCTAAAACACAATGGGAAAAAAAAAAATTCTCAATAGTTTCTATTCCTCTTTAACGGAAGAGGAAGGGCATCATATGAAGAACCATCTGCTTCACTGTAAAGGTGACCAAAAAAAAACCCCTGAGACTCTACACCGATGCATGTTTTCCAAACATGGATAGAGCTTTCTCCAGGGGTGACAACGGTCTCTCAAACGCCTCAGCCCACGGATTTTGCACAATCACAGGAAAACCAACAGATATTTGACAACAGCTTCAACCGCAGAAGCTTAGGCAATCCTCCCCTGCCATTCCCCTCCCCTCCCGATGGCTTTTATGTCTAGCCAGCAAACTCCAGCCGCTGAGGGCTGATCCAGGCACGGTTCAGCAGCTCTGCTGGAGCTGAGGAGAATGGCCTTTTTTTTTTCAGCTGCAGGCAAACAAACTGGCTCCCATAAATGAGCAAATCCTAATACAGTTTGATCGACTGAAAAACCAAGTGTGGATGCACGGATTACTCTTACTAAGCTGCAAAGGCTGAAATTTACAGCCACGACCCACTATTTTTGCGGTGGCCACAGCAACTTACTCAGGTTCAGCGTATCCTCAAGTAAAAGGGTCTCAGATACAAAATTTCTAAAGAAGTTACACTGGTAAGGACTCTGCAAGTAAGCGAAACGAGTTAAATATGGATTTTTAGTAAAACTGGGAAGTGCCAATATAAGCATTTTTCTAAAGAGTGGGTATTTTGTTACTGAAGAGTTTAAGTTCTCCTGTTTGTTTCATGGGATTCCTGAAGTGCTAACTAAAGATTATTTGCAGTAAACTTTCTGTTTAAAACAAGTCTTCAGTAATGACAGCTACGGAAATTCCCAGCAAAATTACTTGAAGTGTACATATGTGCTAATCTAAATATTTCATGGATTTTACCACTCCTCCGGAGGGAACTGAAAACAGTATTTTGAATATCACAAGATGACCACAGAGCTTGTGTAACTGAGCAGCTATTTAGACTTCAATTTCCAAGCCCCACCACCATATAAACTGCAACCCAAAAATCCTCCTACAGCCACGACTCAGCAGACACGTGTAAATTGTGTATTTCCGAGAGTGGTTAGGAATGGTTCACAGGTGGAAGTTGACAGAAAAAGCGAGATATGCTGTGAGGCAGTGGCAGAGGCCACACCTCCCTTGGTTCCCTCCACACCACAGGCTCCCCAGAGCCCCCCCACCACGAGACACAGAGCAGGCACAGAAGCCACACCAAGCCCCCGTACCCAACTCAATCCCATCCTTGCCATAATGTCCCATTTCTAGGAAGCGCACAGCACAACTGCAACAGAAGTGAACTTGGATTTCTTTTTTAAACTTATGTTAATTCTACACCAAATTAGACAGGGTGCAAAAGTCCAAAATGCACTATTCTCCATTCTCTGCTATGAATGCCATTTTTGTCCCTGCATTCACATACTCCAATTCATTTGCAGGTTCAATTCCTTAAGGTTTCATATTCTTCACCTTGCTGGTAATATTCAAATAAAGGGGAGCTTTCTCTTCACAACACCCCTTAGATTTTATCTTCCTTGTCAACTCTTTCACGTACAACCTGCAGGAAATCATAAGTGGGAGCCCTAGCTCTCAGGTATAATCTACAAGGATTAATGCAAAGGCAGAGACATACACAGCCAAGAAAACAAGGATGTCAGATACGTTAAAAGCTGTCATATACTCAAAGGTAAACAAAAAAAGTATTCTTGTTCTTTATTACTTCATTCATCATACTCTTATGTAAGAAACGATCAAAGTCTGAAAGGCTAAATGTAATTGCCACGTTTGCTTACACAGTAGATAATGTACTTAATAAGAGTTTTGTGAAAATTATATGAAGCTGTGTATCTACAAATGCCAAGTCCGAAGTACGCTGCATCATCATTTTTGTGTTTTCTCACTTTATGCTACTAAGGCCCAGCGCTTGAAGAAACGCTACTTTTTTCCCACTTTGCATTTGCAACTTCATACTGACACCATCAAATTTAAGAAACTTCCACACACTCCTCTGATGATCTCTGAAAATACTTGCATTTGTTGCTTTTCGTATTTTTAATTTGAATGCAAGAGTCTCTTTCCAAACGGTACACAGAGAGAACGAATGCTGCTTTCCTCCAGCCAGCCAGCTCCTGTAAAATGGCTGTTCTTATGCTTTGTCAAAACTTGGCCAAGAAAACTAACATTACAGTTGAGGACGAGAGTCAATCCATCTTTCATTTCAATTTCCACAAGCCTCTAACAAAAACAAGCAGGGGTAACCACCTATTTCCGTGCTTCCCAATTATCCCCAAGTAGCACTAGGTGTTTGCAGCAGGTTCAGGTCCCACGCTCTGAAATACCCGGGATCACACACAGACTCAAGGGTGACAAAATACTATCGCTTCTGCAACAGGATACAGTACAGCCACCGCTTTTTGGCCACTTCCACCCTATGGAAGGGCTTCCAGCCCTGGGCTATCCC
>VXBJ01001722.1:14879-56547 GCA_013400055.1 Nycticryphes semicollaris
AATGGCGTGGGGGGTGCAATGGCGGCGGGCGCGGAGACAGCAGTGAGGGAGCGGGGCCGAGACACCCTGCCCCGGCAGAGCTTCTTCCTGAAGAGCAGGCCCGGATCTCTGGCATCCCCCGTCCCCCCCTCTTCCCGGTGGCGGCGGGAGAGCCGCCCGCCTCCATCAGCCCCAGGGCGTCGTTGGAGTCCACCAGGGCGTCGTTGGAGTCCACCCCCGGCAGCCTGGCCTTGGGTCAAAGCCTCGGACCGCCACGGGTCCCCCTCCCCACCTGCGGCAAAGCAAAACTCAGCAGAGGGGAAGGATGAAGCAGAGATGTAAGGGGATGTGGCAAACCAACCGGGTTTGGTCTTTTGCGTACCCACTGGAAAATTCCCATGTGCACTGCTGGGTTTGGCTTTACACACTACTTTTGTTAGGTTTTCTCAATCCCCAAGCGTGAAGCACAGCAGAACACTTCCTAACGCCTGCCATCACGGTTGTCGCCAGGGAAAAGGATGCAGTGACTGTCCTGGAGGGCAGCAAGAGGGGCAGGCAATGACAAACTGGGTTAGGGACGGTCAGGAGTTGTTGTGCACCACGTTTAGTGAAAGTTTGGAAAACAAACACTATTGAAGGCAAGGAGATCTCTGCCTTTCCAGCACTCCTGAGAATGCCTGTCTGTGAAGCGCTGCCTTTCAGGGGTGTTTGCACTTAAAACAGAGAGAAAGGGCTTCAGATGTCAACCTGAGCAGCTGTGCAGCTCTGCACACATGTGGTAGCCAAGTCACTGTTTCCCACACACAGGAGCTCCTCTGGGCACTGACCAAGGAGCTGTTCCTTCAAACAGGATCTTACTTGTGGGCAGGGCTCATGGGCTGCAGCCAGAGTACAAATAGGTCATCACTGAGAAAGTAGAAGTCATCCACGTAATCCCAGATGTGCTGTTGCCCGGGGAACCTGTGGTTCAGGTATTTGGCTTCTTCATCTCAACGTGTAGGAGGCACAAGATGTGCTATAGAATCCTTCTCTGTGTATTTAAATTTAACAGAAAATAATGCTGACCCCGCCTGACCTTGAAAACCAGCAGTGCTTATATATCTGTTGTGTCCCCCCAACCAGTGACCCTGCAGGACTGCCCCGGGTGAGGAGAGCAGCCTCTCCCGGGCAGGCAGGCAGGTTGCTGTTAGGTCTTCCAACTTCCTAGCCTTGACCAAGGCAAACTCATAATCCAGGTGGTTTGGGTAGTTTTCGTGGAGCAACTCATCTTTTGTTTCAGGCAGTGCACTCTCTGTGTGGATTCGTTGTGCCTTCCTAGGAGGATTCACCAATCAGGTACAACTTGCATCTCACCTGTAAAGGAATTTCAGAATAAGGAACCATATGTATATTTTAGTGGGCTCTTCCCTCCCACCACAGATGTGAGCACACGCCACTCTTCCCTCTGCCATACCCTGAGCCACACCAGACGTGCCTTTTTACCCAAACCTACATAGAGGATCAAAAAATGAAATTTAAAGTGGCATTAGCCTAAGCAAAGAACAAGTTGGTAGTCTGCTAAAATAGGGGCGAAAGGTTGGGTAGAGATGCAATTTTATGAAAAAAATAAACAAAATGATCTCCCTATGTTCAAACAGCAGCAGAGATGGAGGCTCATGTACTGCTGTGTTCCTCAGTGATGGATAAAACTGTGAACCAGTATTGACAGTAGGCCTCCAACCACAGCAGGAAGAGATGCATTTTGGATGTGTGAAAGGGATCTACGTATATACATCACAAACAGTTAATGCGGAATAACACACATGACTTTTCAATCAGGAAGTGTATGACACCACATAATGTGCTCCTGTAGCCAAAGTCCAGCACTACTTCTTACTGAATGGGAATCGCACATGTAGTCCTGCACCATAAAGCCCATCCTTCCTGACAACCCACCACTTGACTTTGCCTTGATTCGGCAAAAGTGCTTAATGACCCTCTTGGTATGCTCCAAGACTTCCTTGCTGGGCTGCAGTATGAGAGTAAAGGGCAGAGCGGGATTCATCCCTCCACGCTCCCTTGAAACAGGAGCCTCCATATAGAAGCAGAAGCTTTTCCTGCAGTTCTTTGGTACTGGGCTGCCAAACTGTGCTACTCTGTGACACCCAAAAGACAAAGAGCTTGAGGAACATTCTCTGCTGCAATGATTTTATAGCAAAATTTATGTTCTTAACGAATGTCTCTGGTTCCTGTTTAGACCATTCCCCTTTCAGTAACTGCAATAATTGAAGAAAATCAGTGCTTTAACTTCTATGTTTAACACCCCATAATGTAATTTCCGTGTTCTGCAGCTCTACCACACAGTTCAGCAGCACGTCACTGCCTTTGAAAAGGGAAGTAAAGAAGTGCAGCACACTGACAGACATGCACACACACAGCACGCACAGCTGGAGGTGAAGCCAGGTACCAAGGCTGACGGTGGGTCATCTCAGAGACAGCAATGGTCCCAAAGCAGAGCATGAAATTATACAAGAGTCGACATTGTAGGCATCAGGGAAATACATGCAGCTCCTAGGGCAATCGCCAGCTGCTTCAAGCCCTGCTGTGGAATCAGGCTGTTTTCTCTTCGTCCTTGCCAGCCCGGGTGCATGGCCCTCCCTCCCCTGTATCTCCTCTGACGTCTGTCCTTGGTCCCCTTCCAGGCAGGCCGTGACCTGGCACTCGGTCCCACAGCTGCCTGCCAGATCCATCCCCAGCCTTCCCCCAGAGCTCATCCTGCTCCTGCCCCGAAGCCGACCTCGCAGCCACCAACCCGCCCAAGGAGCCGAGCAGTCGGCTGTGCTTAAGTCCAAGGCTCTGCTTCCCTGCAGGGAATATTCAAAGCTCTCTGCGCTGTGTTTACTTGCCTTGTATCTTGATTATTGTGTTGAGCTACCTCAATGCCAGAGATAAACTAAATATATTTGAACTCTGAAACAAACATTTTTATATATAGACTGTACACAAATGTTTTAATAACTACTTCCTACACCCCACACTCAGCCTTTCTTCTCCCTCTAGTTTAAAGATTTCTTATTTCTGCAAACTTTTTATATTGTTGTCTATTTGTCTATCCCACACACAGTCTATCCCACTTTGCATGAAAGAGAGGTACAGAATACACCTCATTCCACACCCATCTTTCATTTAAAGAGGTTCCCAGAACGGTTTTCTGTAGCTTCTCCTGGAAGTCGAACGCAAAGGCAGAACTTACCCTTGGAAGCAAGAGGCTGCAGTGAGAATCCAGCCTTTGAGAATAAGGGTCCCACCAGGAGCAAATCTTTTACTTGTTGTGGTCCAAACCTATTGGTGTGAAAAAATCCCAACAACTGTTTTAACTAAAGAAGTGCCATCCCTGAGTAGAGGGACAGAGAAAAGGGACAGATTTAACTTGTGATAGCAGAAATGTTCTCTTTTCTGCAATAGGGGTTACTAGCAGTTGTAGAGGGAAACACCTTTACCTGTTTACTACTCTGTCATGTAGGCAACCTACTTCATCAGCAACCTCTCCCAAGACATTGATATTTGTGTCACCGAAAAATGGTCGTAAAGGCTGTGCATCCTTGTAATGAGACTCGCCAAGGCCGGGAGTGTGGCTTTGCTTCAGTCCCTGGTATCATTCTCCCTGCGGTGTTTGGCTGAAAATCCCCTCTGCCACAGTGCACAGTACACAGAGAAATGCATTCAGTAAGCAAAGTCACATCCCAGCAGTGGTTCCTTGATCCCAGACTTGGTGGCTCCTACAACTTGAAATATTGAGGAAGGAGATAAATAATAAAAAGCCCTTAGTCATGTTCTATATACACCACACAGTCATTTTTTTAATAACTGGCTGGTGCACTTGGGATGTTAAAAAAATGCTGTAAATTTAAGAATCAGAACATCAATAGAAAAGTTTCCCATGCAAGTGTAGAGAGGTCTCTAAAATTTCAGAGACCAATGGTTTCCCAAAGAGCTGAGTTTTGGGGTTAAGCCCCCTGAATTCCCCTGAGCCTGCAAGTGACTGGCTTTTGGGACAGGGCAACCATTTTGCGCTTGGTGGCTTGGGAGGACAGTTCAGGTGCAGGCTAACGGAGAGCAGTTAGCATTTGATAACTAGGCATGAAACTAAAGTTGAGTTGGTCTCAAGACATAATCTTTGAAAAATTATTTATTGCCAGGGACTCACTCTGCATTTTAATTAGAAAACAAACAAAAGGTATTTGGTTCTGCACAGTGTATTTGTCCAGATCATTCATTACCTCCTGCTTGTAACGGAAGGCTTGAGGAGATGGGGTTAAACTATGTGAGGTTATTATTAATGTTCTTCAGCAAAAGACAGCTGGCTTCTGTGACACTGGAAAGGTGGGAAAGCGATTCAGGAAAAAACTGGTATCTGGTGCAGGGTAGGAGCCTCCAAATTTAGTAGTCCAATAGAGAGAAGTATTTTATTTCGTATAAAGGCATATGACATCCAGATATTCCATTTTTATTCTATGAGAGAAAAAACAAAAAACCTTAAATAAGAACCTAATGAGGAGAAACTGCCTGGGGAAGGAGCAGACCTGGTGGCCCAAGTGGGCCACAAACACCTATATTCGAACACAAGGGAAGGGCCTCCTGGAAGGCACAGGTAGAGGAGATGCACGTCCCCACTTTCTGTGGCCTCAGCATCAGCGCTCAGGCACAGCTCCAAAGGGCTCGCACAGGGAGGGAGGGAGGGAGGGAGAAAGGGAGAGGAAGGTATGTAAACAGTGAGTGAATTCCAAGCAATTTTAACTGAATGGAAAACTGCTTTTGCAAAGCTTCGACCTACTTCAGAACACTTGTTCTATCTACAAACGTAGGTTCAGCCTGTAGTGAAACAGCTGTGTGATTTTGGTTGCTAAACATTGTGTACTTCCCACCACCACCACCCCCCCCCGGCCCCATATATATATATATGCGTGCACACACATATATTCCAGTCAAAACTGGAGCAGGAAAGGTGCAGGAAAGCTTAGTGCAGGCTTAAAGCACAAGGGCTGTTTTATCTGACAACTGTGCTGTGTTATGGCTCTAGGGTTTGCTCTCATTTAAGAGGAGAAATGGATTGATAAACCAGACATCACACAATCAAAACAGGTCTCTTTCTCTCTGCTTTCTCAGAAATGCTTGTATCATCTTTTTCCAAGATCCTTTTCAAGGGAGCAGGTACCACAGCATGGCACTAAATTAACCCCTAATTCTCCTGTTAGAGTGAGGTTGATACTGAAAAAACTATGAAGTTTAGCAAAGCCAGGTCACTACAAAAACAAGAAAGAAATTACAGCATAGCTGGAAAGCACAAACGGAAGGATGTTTTGGCAAGGGCCGCTGTACATCTCTGCATTACAGTAAAAATTGTAGGAGGTGAGCAGGGACCAGAAAATGCAGGGGAGCAGGAGCGGGTCTGTCCTGCCAGGCTGTGTGCGGCCGCTGAGCACCAGGTGGAGCTCAGAGATGTAATCCCAGCCCACAGGAATTCATGGAAGTGCTTGACCCAGATTTGCTATATTACACTACCTTTAACACCATGGGGGACAAAATCTCTCCTTCAGTGCTCCACTGAGCCACCTGCCCCACCTTGGATGCTGGAGCTTCTTTTCTGCCTGTGTCCAAGCAGGAGGTGGCTGGAGCAGGGTGGATGTCTGCAGTGTCATTTCCTTGCTTCTGCTTCCCCCCTTTGTTTTCTAAGCTTCCTTCATGTGTCATCTGAGTGGCGTAGCCCACAGTATATGTAAAGGGCTGATAATAAGAGAGGTAACATCTGTTTAGGTCACATATTAGATAGGATTAATGCTTCTAAAGATTTACAAGCTACAGCTTAGTGCTCTGCTATCTGAAAACATCGGCCCTTGTACATGTGACGGCTGTCAGCTCAAGACCCAGCACCCTACAGCTTGGGAAAGATGGAAGCTAGACTCCCAAGTGACCATGGCAAAGGATACACACCATTCCCTTCACTGACACAAGCTGGCAGTAAAAGCCATAAGCAACTGTGCTCTGAGCCTTGTGAAAGAGCTCCCAGAGGAAGAAATGACTCTGCAGCACTGGTTTTTGCCAGGGGCAGGGGTGCTGCCTGACAGAAAAGGGCATACATACACTCATTCCAGCTTGCAGAGGGGAAAAAGGAGCATACCCCTTTTTATACTGGGCAGACTTTTTGACTGCAAGTTTCCTTTTGAGTGAGAAAAGGAACAAAATTCTCACTAACCCACCTCACCTGCACAGCTTACTCGTCTCTTCCTTTTGACAAAGCGTGTGGCTCTGCTGAGGTACCCGCTGCAGGAGGGCAGGGGGATGCCCTGGACTGTAACCTCCACAGAAGGTACCAGAATCTCTCCCTCAGCAGACATGCACAGCTCAGGCTCACGGGCATTAGATTCTCCTTATTTGCAGAGGGTCAGCTGCAAAGATCTTGTGATCTGTGTAAATAGCAAGGCTTTGGAAAGAAGCATAATAGGCACGTTGTGTTCTTCATTTCAGATCCGTAGTTCTGAGCAGAGGGAAAAGAAAGAAAACCTCGAAACCAAAACTCACTTCACTTTTAGAGTCCTGAAGTCCCCTGAAAGGGAAAGACACAAGTGACTGACACAGCAAGTCCCAGCAAGTTATTTAACTGGTACCGCAGGAGTTGCTTAGAATTATTTACTTCCAGCTTGTAAACCCACATGCTGCCTCCTTCTCTCTTGCCAATTAACAGTATTACTTAGCACTAATAGACTGCTTTCATTTTCAAGGGGCTTAAGAAGACAAATTAATCACCTCAACATGTCTGAAAGGAACAGATGGTAATGAAGTATTAACATTGCAATTTCACAGTTGGAAAAGCTCCTGAGTGAGGGGCAGTGTCTGGAGGGCACCTGGCCCCACTCCCTGCATGATGCTGGTGTGCCTGGGTCTCATCTCTGCTCCAAGGTTCTGCTTTATTCCAACCTCCCTGTGCATGACTTATCCTAAGAGAAACTACATGGGTTTTCTTATTCTTTAACAAGGAGTAACATCCAGAAGGCTTCTTACCTCAGCACGTCTTCAGACAGGTCAATACTGCTTTGGATTTAAAAGACTAAAGGTCTATCCAATAATGCAATTAGTCCATCTCGTCATTATTTCTTACTGGCTATAAGCAGAGAAGTGATCAGGAAGAAACACATTTCCCCATCCATAGAGTGGAGATGCTTTTTTTTTCTCTGAACCACGTTGGGCACAGAACAGCTGATTGAATTTTTCTCCCCACTCACTCCCACCTCAGAGGACTTTGGGTACAGAGGGTGGTGCTGTGCAACACACCGTTTCTTAAGCTACATCTGGCAGGATGATAAGCAGGGGCTCCTAAAGCAAAACCTGCATACGAAGGGTGAGATCTGTGGCCACGTGTAGCAGAACCAGCTCAGGATCCAGCCTGTAGCAACTAACGGGTCTCTTCCAGCAGCCTGAGGCCAAAGGTTAGTGGTCTGCAAAGACACCGCAGACTGAACCAGTGAGAGAGCACCCACAGCACCCTCGTCACAGGGCTGCCAGATTAAGGAAGGCCCTCATCAGCTGCACACCCCCAGGGCAGCAGGAGTCACTGGGAACTTTGTGATGAGGGCACCCGTGTTACTGGGCCCAGAGTGAATTTGGTTACACCAGCCTCCCACCTGAGCCCCGGCCACTTAGCAATCTGTCACAAACAACTCTAGAAAGGCATCTCTCAGAACGAATTGACATTTTCATGAGAAGATCAACAAATAAATACAATGATTTTAAAACCAACTGATGTTACATTGACTAAGGAACTTCTTAGGTTTTTGGTTTGGTTTTTTTTTTTTTTTTTTAAGGAATTGACTTAACTATGAAAGGTTGTTATTTAAAACACTGAGAGAATATCCCCTATTTCAGTATTTAACTCACAGTCAAAGATTACCTCAAATTACAGCTGTGCAATAGTCAGTGTGAAATGTCTGACAGGTTTTGGCCTCTCCTCCAGGAATGGTAACAGTAAATATGGTGACACACACCTCCTTTGTTACTACAGCAAGATAATAATCCAGAGTGAAATGAATTATTGTATCGCTTTTGCAGAGCTATTTTATCAGCATACTGGTATCACGATCAATTCCCTTCAATCTGTGCTGAACCACTGATGTAAGCATCTCGGCCCATTGTCAATCCTACAGCCATCTAATAATATAAACAGTTTGGTCCTTCTAGAGACATTAGTCAGCACCTAGGGATGACATAACATATCCAAAGCATAACCAGGTGGCTGTTCCCATGTTTCAAGGGAAAGAAGGAGCGCTGAGGAAAATGGGTTAAACTCCCAGCGTGACAGTGCAGCCCTCCCTGAGGACTTGTTGGAGAAACAACCCTGACTTGATGAGCTGTGACCATACCTGAGCGTTCCAGCTGGGGAGTGGAGTCAGTGGGACACAATGCAAAGTGGTACAAGGCAAAATGCCTTTCATATGAGCTCAAAAGACAATACGCCCTGATTTCACCCTCGTTTGACAAGGACCTGTGTTCAGCATCAACCCGCTCAGTCACAAATCTAATGTACATTCTGCTTCTAATTTAATTATATATATAATTATATACTATTTAAAAGTAAAATGTAGCAGATTTGCATTTTACTAAATTAGAAAACATTTAAAAAGGGAGGTAGAGTTCTCACATTTACATTAATAACACTTGAACAGAACTCTAATATGAAGAATACTTAATATACAACCTCAGTACATTTAAATTTTAAAAAAGTAAAATTGAACCCAAATGCAAAGTGAATCCAAATTCCCTTTTTAAGAGGTATCCATCTTATGAATAAAACAATCCAAACAATTACTTTACCCATGTAGTTAATATTCAGATAAGTATTGTGTTTCGGGTCCCCCTCCTGAATCTCTATTAATATGCCCTGTATTTTAATCCCTTCCAAAAGCACAGGAAATCCTCAAACACAAACACTAATTTTGTTACCAACAGCGACTCCAATTAGTATCCTAAAGACTCACAATGCCTGTAATAAGTGAGCAGCTGGTTTTCTTGATTAGCAAATCATTGGTGTCCTTTCCCCTTTGTCATTTGTTTTTCCCATCCAGGACTGATAATCAGGGTTTAGTACTCTAACAGCAAAGCTGTGTCATGCAGAGACACCGTAGGTAATTCACACTAGAGCTGTATGAAATGAGTTTTTTCCAGCTTTTACAGTCTACAACAGCCAAAGCACTTAAGGCCCTTGGAGGTATCATTCCAGTCCCTTCTGCAAACTCTCTCTTTCTGACTGATTTACTGTTGGTCCTATTTTATCATCTTCCAAGAGCTGGGGGTGTTATTTTGGAGGAGCACTTGGGACAGGAAGGAGAATTAAGATTATTCCACATGTCAAATAGCTGAAAAGTATGGAGTATGATGGGCACAGGAGCAAGGTTGCTATTTTAGAACTTTAGTTTAACTGTTAAAATCTTTAGCTTTCCTGCACATCTGAGGACAAGCCAGCAGACAACACAAAGTTTTAGGCCATTAAAGTGCTTAAAATTCTTTAAGTGTAATACCTGAACTAGGGAAGAAATCAATTATCATACTCTGGCCCATAAAAAAGCCTGTATAGAAACTGTCTAGCTAAGCACTAAATGACAGCGGAAGTGACTTCTTTTAGTTACTCATTGCTTCTTTACTTCTAGTAAAGCTTTAATGAAAGGAACTTTTAACATCTTAGGGTCATTATCAAAATGTGAATGCTCACAGCTACAGTGGCATCCTGAGTAAGGCGTCATGTTCCAGTGGTTTCAGACTTGGTCTGTGCAAAAGTCGTTTTGACTTCAGACTTCATTGAGGCCAAAGTCCCAGGGCCTAAATGAAGCCTCTTGAACTCAAAGTGAGTTTCACAAGACCCAGCTCTCTAATTCCACTTTGTCCAAAGATAAGTATTTGATCTTGAACTACTCTACATCATTATTAAATTAATGCATCGCAGTACATTCTGTCCAGCAGGTCCTATATCTAAGGCTTTTCTGGCAGAATTTTTAAAATTGTCCTAAGCACCAGGGACTCCTGTTCATATAGATGTCAGGTGAACGTTATGTAGGCAGCCTGCCAACTTATTGTTTTAGGAAGCTGAGACAAAACCCAAGCCAACAAAACCCACATTTAAAGAACGGGCAATCCCACAGCGTTAAGTTCTGTGACACTGGCAAGTTTTCCTTTGAGACAGAAACTAATGTTCCTCCTCTTTCTTCATCAAAAAATATTGCACATTCCCAGTTTCCTGAGGAATCTTAGAGATTGACCGAAGGCCACAAATGACACTCGAAATAAATCTCAGCTTCTTTGTCAAAACTTTCACTTCAAACAGGCCCTGCACTACGCCTGCATCACGGTACCATAAAAGGCTTCTCGCTGGGAGATTTTTTGCAAAGTTGTTTTTGAGCAAAATCTTTCATCAGCCCATATGACCACAGCACTCAGAACCCACGACCTTAGCGCTGTGCTTGGGTGAAGACACAAAGTCTCACTTTCTGCAGACCCTTGACGTCAGAGCAGACAGGGAACACAAGACGAGCAAAGGTTACGTACAAACTGTCACCCACGGTTCATGCAACAACAAAACAACCACTGTTCAGGATAGATGCACATAAAAAGAACTCACTGGAAATTACTTTTAATATAAGCAAAACAAAACCTCTCATGCTTTGTAGGGTATGACAGTGTGACAGACCAGACTAATCTGAACAGCTTTTGTTCCAGGTCTCTAACAAACAAGCATTCAAGAAGTAATTCACATTACATGAGTCATCTTTGGTAATACTGTACATTTGTGTCAATCACTTGGTAAACACCAGTTTTCGATATTTAGAGTGTAATTTGTTATAACTACAAACTAATTCCAAAGTTGCAGGACCATCCTCCAGCTGTACATCAGCTTGCAAAGGGAAGAGTTCAGACTAGCAATATCCAAATTACTTCACAGAGTTGTGTTGCAGATCTTTGTCATATAGCATTACACTAGTTTGTCAGTTTGTCTACTGTTAAGGTGGGTTTACAGTCAGCATTATTATAAATTAACAGCAAAGTAGCTCCCAAAACAATTTAAGGGAGTGGGATTGAAAGCGAAGAACTCTGATTAAAGCATCATTTTCTAACTGTGTTTTCTAAGCCTACATTATTAAAACACAGAAAAAAAATCGTCATTATTTTAAAAAGATGCATCATTTAGAAAAGAAGTCTCATTCCTTACAGTATTATTTAAAATTAACATAGAAGAATAAGACAGTGCTACATTAAATACAGCCAGGGGCATTCAGATGGCAGATGTAGGTACAACCATGGGTTTTTCCTTGCTTTGATGTGTGTTTGATGGTCACTGAATTTTCCCCACTTATCCAGAAATGGATTGTCCCCATGTACTGTGTTAACATGTAAGAGTCAGAGTTTATTTACACTTTAAAAGCAGCACAGCTGTCCTACAGCTGTCCTACAGCTGTGCTTACTCCACTGCCGTACTGGAACGAGCGCAACAGCTTGGATATCTCAGGGAATGCATCATTGTTCTGAAGGGCCTTTTTTTCCCCATTTTATCAGAAGATGGCTCCTCTTTCCTTTTCCCAGCCAGCTCAGTGGGCTCTGTCTGGAATTGTTCAATTTGAATCTCCAGATGTTTTTGAATGGCTAATCCAAGGACTTCTGGATCCACAGATGCGCCATACACTTCCCAAGTCATTCCTTCGTCATCCCATCTCACTTCACGTACCGGAGATTTAGGGGCCTCCAAGTCTTGCTCCAGGTTCACCTCTGGGAACACATGTGAGTGGCCTTCTGCTGCAGCTGCTGGGCTTGTCGCTACAGATTTGCATTCCATGATTGGAAGAGTTTGTACCTCAGCATCTCTACGCTCAAGAGCTGGTTTCAGTCCTTTGGTTAAATCATTCATAGAGGTCATAGTCCACATATCCTTAGTTGTCGTTACCACGCCTGCACCTTGCTGGCTGCTAAAGGCAACACAGGCAGCCTTTGTTTCTGGAGGAGCTCTCTCCTGCTGAGCACGGTGTTGAACATGTTGCAGCTGTTCTCCAGGAATGCTGCAGCACTTCAGGACTCTCTTGGCATCCAGGCCTGATTCGCTCACTGAAGACACCAGCTTAGGGTATGTCAAAATGTCTGAAGTAGAAGAGGACTGAAAATAGCCAGGTGCTGCCTGCTCTTTCCCTGTCTCGCTAACCGAGCATACCAACCGCGGAACAAGTTGTATAGATGGTATGGGCAAAGAATGGCAATAGGCAGGGATGGTGGCATCTACTTTCATACAAGGGTCCTGCCTTATATTACAGGGCCCTGCAGAATTGTTATGAACTGTCATCACCATGGGTGAGTATGCAGAGTTTGGACTATTTCCATAAGTCAGACCACCATGAATAATCCCAGTGGCTTGACTGAACATTGTCCTGTTTGAGAAACCATTTCCAGGCACGTGCGGTCCTAGAACAGCAGTCTGAAATGTCCCAGGGTCTGTGTAAACAGTAGAGTTGCGTGGAATACCACTGCTGTCAAAGCTATTTGTGGGTACTTTTTGGTCTCTAGGTAGAACTGGAAGATGAGTCACAAGGTTTTGGTAGTGAGATGTATTTTCATTTGTTTCTGATCCGTATCTCTGTGTTTGGAAGGACATCCTAGCCACCGGTGGACCATGCCAGCAGCTGGAAGAGCTTAGGCTGGGGTGAGTAGCACTGGTTTCTATGTGGGTGACATAGGTCTGCTGTCTGCAACTGCAAGTTAGGTCTGAGTGGCTTCTCTGAAGGGCAGTTCCAGTTTCTGCCATTTCACACATGTTTTGCTGGTGTACAATGCAGGCTGAAGAAACATTCTCAACAGTGTTGCTCTTTACACACATCCTATTGTCCCCCACTTCCCAGGACACTGGGGACTGTTCAGTGATAATAAAATGGTTTGTAGTCTTGGTTCTGCTCTGTGAATTGTCATCGGGTGGCTGATCACTTACGGTTTGGACCACTGATCCAAGTCCCATCACTCCAGACTGTGAGAAGGACCATCCAGGACTCCTGGCATCACTCTCATTTCCCGGGGTATAGCAGATGGTGCTACTGTGGCTTTTCTTCAGCTCCTGTTTGTTGCTTTGTCTTTCCTCTAAACTTGATTGTCCAGTACAGGCCAGACTTGAGGAGCTCTTAGACAGGGGGTGACTGTTGACATTCAAGAGACTGTGACAAGTAGAACTTAGTGCATCCTGGTAGGAATGAGTGTGGAGCTGGTGGCTGTCAGCTGACATGGCAAAAAAGAGATACCTGCAAGAAATGGTAGAGAAGAAAAAGCAGCAATTTAAGAGGGAATTATATGCACCAGAAACTGTAGTCACTATTGACCTTCCGCCTGGGCTTCTTGCTTTTTGCAGTTCACAAATACTTTTTAAAAACCCACTATACTGTAGTCTCTTTGTACTCAGACTGGCCAGTTTCCATTTTCAGTTCCACCAAAGGATTCAGGAATTAGATTCAGGATTTATTGAAATTCTGGGGTTTTTTCCATTTCATAAAACACAAAGGACAAAAATATTTTGACTGCTGCTTTGGCAGAGGAGACATGACATGAAACCCAAAGAAAAAAACTCTACCAGGTCTGTGTGGAGTCAGTGCCAGAGTTCCCAGAACAAGTAATGCTGGGCACGATGGGGTGAAGATTCCCAGATGGCCCACGACAAGGATCAGTGGGCTTTCTAGCTTTTGCTTACCGCTGGCATGATAGGAGGTGGCAGCAAAGAGGGATCCAGTGAAAGGCTGGAGGTTAAATGGTCCTAGGAGCTACTGAGCTGGGTGGAAAGTCTGCATCTCAGCACAGTCCGTTAAGGGAACATGCTTCAGTGCATCCTTTGGGCTCCTTCCCAATCACCTTTGGGAACCCTCAAGTTCACACTGGCTGTGGAAGGTACAGACTCACTGCACCAGAAGCAGGGTAAAAACAAATGAAGGAAATCTTTAACCAAAGTCTTGTGGTTCTTCTGTCCTTTTCCCAGTGCAGTCACCCCTACTGTTAGAAAACACTTGTGACTACTGGTTGGTATAGTATCCTATATGTTGTTAACATTTAGGTTAGCACTTCCACATTTAAGATAAGTTGTAATTGAAGATTTTGAATGTAACCAGATTTAGTGATCCAATTTTGTTGATTGCATCAGATCTTCTGCTGGTTGTCTATGTGCATTCCCTTGGTGTCACAGAGGTCTTGCAATATTTGTGTAACTAAGTTATTTTAATATGCTTACATACCTGTATCTATCTACACCATACACACACATATATATATATATATATCTTTCCTAAAAGAACCCATTCTGTTGAACAGAAAAATCTAGAGCATTTAGTCATTGCTTCCAGGTCACGTACTACAGGCTGATTTGTTGTGCAGAAGCAGAGTGGATATAGTTCCCATTTCAGAGAACTTTCCCTCAGAAGCACTCTCTACACTGTGCCTGCCCTGCAGGACTCCTAGAGAAACTTTCAGTTTCTTGTGAACTGTTATCACTGAGATAACAATGTGTGGAATAAGAAAGGTACGTGCAGGTGGTGGACAAAAGCATTGGGTAAATGTAACAGGCAAGTTCACTCAACACACCAAGAGACCAGTGGCTGCAAAGGCTCACGTTCAAACCTCTCAGTGAGAGGCTTTTCATATGTGAGCCTTTTCATATTATATTTACAGGCTCAGAGTCATCTGCCAACATAACTGAGAAAAAGCACGCCTTCTGCCGCAAACCAAGAGCTCTGCTGCTGATCCAGATGGCTACCAGTGCTTATGCTTCCAAATTAATGTTCATTGTTAACTTTGGCAAGCTAATAGTTCAGGTTGCAATTTTCCCATCACCTGAAATCCACTTGTGATGGCTGTTTCCCATAATGAAATTAAATTGAGCAAAACAACGTAAAAAAATAACAGTATTTGCAATCACTTCTTCACGAAGCTTTTCACCATGGGCTGCAGAATAGGGAGTTGTGATTGGCAGCAATATTCTCTAGCATTAGGGTTCACTCAAATTTGGACTGTATGCGGAGAAAAGGCAGTTTCCCCTCCTTCATATGTGCTTGTTCAGTGGGAAGTTAAACTCATTACAGGTTCTACTCACACCAAGCCTGCCCTGCATGCCATGCAGCCTCTCTGGCTTGTGGGACTCCGCAAAGTTGATGGCATCTAAGGACAACAAAAGCATCTTTTCTTCCAGGAGCAGACTTTCAGATTCCTGCACCTGCACTCAAAGGCAACCACTTCTTGCCAGGCAATAGATCAATGTATTTCTGTGTTTTCCAAAAACCCTCACAAAATCTTACTCAACATTTAGAAGCAAGAACTGGGAGAGTGACAGTTTTAAAACATTTCACTTATCTCCTCCAGCATGTTATCTGTCCCGCAGCCACATGTACATATGTGGGTATAGCCTGCCACACAAAGTTCAAAGCAGTCAATAGGATTAAACACCAGAGCATAGCTGTCTGCAAGGTGAAGACCTTACATTTAATCTCTTTAAAAGATAACACCTGCCAAGGCTCTCACACACACCAAGATGAAACAACATTTACTAATGGAAATCCTCAGTCACAAATATTGAGTCTCAGGTGAAAGAAGCTTTAAACATAGAATCATAGATTTGTAGAATGGTTTGGGTTAGAAGGTGCTTTAAGGATCATTTAGTTCCACCCCCCCTGCCATGGGCAGGAACACCTTCCACTAGACCAGGTTGCTCAAAGCCCCATCCAGCCTGGCTTTGAACACTTCCAGGGATGGGGAATCCACAGCTTCTCCGGGCAACCTGTGCCAGTGTCTCACCACCTTCTCAGTAAAGAATTTCTTCCTAATATCTAACCTAAATCTCCCCTCTTTCAGTTTAAAACCATTACACCTCGTCCTATCACTACATTCCCTCATAAAGAGTCCCTCCCCACCTCTCCTGTAACCCCCTTCAGGTAATGGAAGACCGTTATAAGGTCTTTGCAGAGCCTTCTCTTCTCCTGGCTGAACAACCCCAACTCTCTCAGCCTGTCCTCATAGGAGAGGTGCACCATCCCTCTGATCAGTGGTCCTCCTCTGAACCCACTCCAACAGGTCCACGTCTTTCCTGTGCTGAGGACTCCAGAGCTGGATGCAGTACTCCAGGTGGGGTCTCATGAGAGCAGAGCAGAGGGGCAGAATCACTTCCCTCAACCTGCTGGCCACGCTTCTTTGGATGCAGCCCAGGATGCAGTTGGCTTTCTGGGCTGCCAGTGCACATTGCTGGCTCATGTTGAGGTTCTCATCCACCAACACCCCCAAGTCCTTCTCCTCAGGGCTGCTCTCCAGCCATACTCCAACTAACCACCCATATCCTGTTACAGAAGATACAAGGCTGTGTAAACTTTGAAGAGCTCAGATCACCAATCTAGCAACACCAACCTCTAACATCAGCACAGGCAGGAAACAGAAGACCACTCCCCTCTGAAGAAACACAAACTTACTAGTGGCAAACTTGCACATGCGGTGCCCTTCTGTCCAAGGCCTTGGAAATAGCATGTAATCCCATACCCACCTTCCCAAACTCTTCATTTCACGTTTGCAATACTGGCACTGACTCATAGAACCATGGAATGGTTTGGGTTGGAAGGCAGTTTAAAGGCCATCGAGTTCCAACCCCGTCCCCTGCCATGGGCAGGGATGCCTCCCACTGGACCAGGTTGCTCAAAGCCCCATCCAGCCTGGTCTTGAGAACTTCCAGGATGGGGCATCCATAACTTCTCCGGGCAGCCGGTTCCAGTGCCTCACCACCCTCACAGTAAAGAACTTCTTCCTAATATCTAATTTACATCTTCCCTCTTTGAGTTTAAAACCATTACCCATCATCCTATTGCTACGCTCCCTGATTCCGTGGGGTACACAACAATTCTCACAGGCACAGTATGTCCCTGCAGAAGAGACACACACCAGAGGTGTGTCACTTCCTTGGTGAGCTCACGGAGACTGCATCCAGCTGATGACTTCTGAGAATGGGCAGGAAGCAGATGTGCCTGGGTGGTTATACCAGCACTTATACCAGGGAGGGGCTGGGAGCAGGTACCGAGAATGGGGTGACAAACTTTTTTTAAAAAGAACAAAAGAACCCCCATAAAACCCCAAACCCAACCAAAATATGGAATCTCTCTACTATAATTTCACAGTCATACAATGCCATTGCATTTTGTGAATCGGCTAATCAGGAATGGATTACCCACATGAAACACAGGTGACTTGCTGTGTACTTAAGGACCTGAAACAACTTTTTGTGTGCACGCTGGGCACAGAAAACTACTTTGCTTAACTTTGCTTCCTAAAAGGTAAATACATGATTTATAGGAAAGCAATTTTATTCAAAAACACCTATTGTAGATTCTGAGTTGATCTGAGAGATTTTCATTTGGAAATTCGAAGGAAATCTGTACTGGAATACACAAACAAGAAAGCATGAACTTTGAGGCAGATATCCTGCTATGAATATATAGAAAATTGTTAGACAAGCAGAGAAAGGATTAGGATAGAAATGGAATTAACATCCACTATTTTTGGCTTAGCTTCAGATAGCTTATGAGGGGATCTAGGCTGCTTTTACTAATTCCACTGAACTACTTTAAAACAACAAATGTGTATTTTGCTATGACTTATGATTAAAGTTGCGACCTATTTAATGCAGTAGTAAATACAGTCTCCGAATATTAAATACCATGTATGTTATCAATTGAAAGATGTTCACTGGTAAATTAACTATGATCCCAAAATTCTTCAGTATTTTCATATAGGATGTATGTACATTTAATTATAATTTTGACAAGAAACACAAGTGGAAATAAAGTGGAATAATTCTATACTATCACATCCATCCACGGAGCAAGTTTTCACGTAATATATAATACCACGTGATATTTCAGTATGATTGTGTTTAGTTCCTGCATTATATATTTGCTCATGATTGCTTTCATCTCTGCATTGGCAAGCTTCACAAGAGAGATATGATAAACAAGACATCTGTAAAATAAATCAGCGGCTTTCCTAACAGAATAGTAACATATGGTACAAACATAAGATAACTTAATAATAAAAGAATTCCAGCCATGCTTGCCTTTCCTCCAACAAACAAAGAAAGAATCTACAAAAATGCCATAAAAGTAACTCAGGTGCTGGATCTGGTATCCCAGGAAAGGATTTTTTCATTTTGAATACTGTCTTGAGCAAAAATCTGTAGCACAGCTTAGCACACCAGCTGTGCTGCTTTGTAAGCACTCTGTTACTACGGTAACTAAACATATTGTGATGATGTATGAATTGCCAAATAAATTAAACAATACAAGTTGCAGAATTTGGGATGAGTCAAAGAGGAATTTAAGTTAAAATGTAATACTATTTTCTAGAAAAATACATGCAATGCCAGAGACTTATTTCTCTAACTTTTCCACAGTTTATTTTTGTTTCATGTTAACTGTGATGATCAACCTAAAAATCAACAGGACTTGGAATGGTGATGGCAGGCTGTTTCACCTTTCTTCTTTACTTTGCAGATCATACAACCAGAAACAAAAAACCCCAACATTTTTCTTCATACATTTTATGTTGTGCTTTCAAACCCAGCATCTGACTACAAAATAAGTGATAAATCAGAGCTAATTTCAGAGGTGAGAGCATTAATATGCAAGTGTGGAATTTAGAAGAAAAGTTAGGCAATTTGATCCATACCAAAAGTTTTGGATGATGATTGTTAATTTCAGGTACTGAGCAGGACCCTCCAGGATGAGCACTAGCACCATATGAGAAGAGAAGCAGCTTTAGGGGATTATAAGGTCTTTGCCCAGAATTCACTCTTTTATTTGCATCATTCTGTCCCTGCTGTGCATCACCTGTGCAGTGATCAGCTTCATGAGGCAACCACAGAACTTCTGCAGTAGAACCAAACTCCAAGATGAACACATGTATGTTTCATAAAGTCAGTGTGATTTTAATTAATTTTGAAATTTATTTGAATGTAAGGCTGCTATATGTAGGTTTTTAACTCTGTTCATTCTTATTATGATACCATGATTATAAATTTGAAAAGGCAGGACCACTTTAAAAAGGCAGAACTTTAATTCAACCTAAGGGGCAGCTGTCACTTTAGCCATAAACATTGCTGACACCTGCCTTGTGACAGCGCACACAGAAATAACTAAAGTTTTGCCTAAACAGCCAGGTTACCCTGGGTACCAGATGCAATGTAGCACGTACACATTGTGTTCTCTTCAGGCCTGGTGCTTAAAGCAACGTGTTTTCCTTAATGGCATCAACAAATGAACTTCTAAGCTAGATGTTTAACACAGTAAAATGACAAAAAAAAAGGAGTATATCTTATAACATAAAATAATTTCTTTAAGAGCTGTACTCATTTTAAAGAGGCTTATACCACCAAAATTTAAAAAAAAAAAAAAATCAAATATGGTCATGTCTAAAGCTTTGTCCCTGCTTGCCCACATTGAGAATTACTGGTAACTTGCACAAGAAAAGAAAGATCTGTTTTGCACTTACACAAAAATTGACATGCTAGTATTGACACCTGACAGCCTCTCCCGTAACTGCACTCCCCTGCAAGAAATAGCCCATGAACAGTAATCACTAACACCTGCTGTTGGGTGGGGGGAGTCAAACCCCTTGAAAGGCATTGGCAAAACAAGATTAGCTGTGGTAAAAAGCTTAGAGATTCAAATGTCTGGGATTAGGTTTTTCTAATGCTTTTAATTGTTATTTTATTTTGTGAGGTGTAAGGGAAAGGATGAAACAGAGGAGTTAAAATAAGAAAAGAGATATCATTCATCAGCGAACTTCAAGGACTTTCTCTAAATTCTGTAAATAAAGCTATATCGATGCAACTAGATTAATACAGAATCAGGTTGAGACCCCATTACTTAACCTTTAATCCATCTTCTTCCTTTAGGCTTCCCATTTTGGAATAGCATTATAAATCAATTATGCCTTGTTTATTTCATTCTGCTAATGCCCTATTATAAATATTTTGGGTCATTTTATAGCTTTTCCAAGTATCAGACAGATTTACAGGACAGACTGATCTGGGAATCTGCAAATACCATCAGGTGCACACAACAGACAAGTGCATACAGAGTAAGTGAATGAGCAGGCTTTTTTCAGCTCTGCAACACCAGAAGCACCGGTGATGGTTGTGCACATGATGACCATAATTCACCTGTAAGAAGAGGAGTACATTTGAGAGACTAGAAAACACAAGAGGAGAAGGGTTATGATACTCAGTGCTCAGCACAGCAAAAGCGTAGATAGTGTGTGGTTTACATACGTATAAGCTGACTAATCACAGCTTTTCTTTCGTTTCGGTTAATTATCACTTTGCCTATCAGGATTGGCTTGAAACTTCCAGCCCTGTCTTTGTCTTTTCCACATCTGAAGCTGAGCACACTGGTCAGACATCTCTCTGCATTGACAAGACTAGAAGTAAAGAGTGCCCTTTTTATTGCATATTAATGAACCTCAGCTATCTCCTTATTCAGGACCCAAGCAGAGATTTCTTCCCTCTAATGCTGAAGTTACCATGGGTAGCCTGGTTACCAGTGACCTTACCACAGGATAATAAAATAGTTGCCTTGTCAAAAAGTGAATAGATTCAAACATTTGCCAATACATTCACCTCAAAGCAGAATGACAAGGCCATCGTGTCCACAATTATCTCAACAGCATCTGACATGCAAGAGGATGACCATTCGCTTTTAAGAAATAGCAGAGGCAGCCCACAGCCCTGGTAGAGTCTGAGTCAGGAAAGAAGAGTTGGGAACCCTAAATTCTAAAATGAAAAAGGCTAAAATGAGAGTGCCATGAGAGAAGATCCTGACAAGGATGAACCAAAGGAGACTATTTTAATGACAACTTTAAATTCCAAGGAAAGAAAATTCACACAGAGCTGTAAATAAATATTGGAGAACCAGGGAGGGGTGCACTCTATCCCAAGGGAGGCATGTATTGGGATATAGTCCTGACACCATCACATGATACACTGTGCAACTATACATCCCCTTCACCACCGTTTATCATCTGTCCCAGAAACAACTTCAAAGATATCTTAGAATTTTGATCTTTTTATAGAAGAAATTTATAAGCAAAACATTGCTCCCACTATGTCTCCATGTGCACATAGATCTACCTCAGTGTACAAGCTGCCCGACAATATACATGACGGAGCTAGAACAGGAGATATTGTACAGTCATATTTGATGCTCACTGTTAGTACTTGACAGCCTGTTTGGGTAAAGGAAGACAATATTCACAGACTGAAATACATGCCATCAAAACAATCAAAGATGATTCATTCTTCTATATGTAACAGCTAAATCTCTTTCCTGCCTAAAAAACCCTGGCAACTTACCTAGCAAGACGTAGTAGTTTACCCTCATTTCTTGTTCCCTTACTTTTCCCTGTGATTCAAGGGCTACAAAAAACCTTTTAGTTTTTTATTTAAATGACAGTGTTTATGAACGGTACAAAAAACACTGGTGGGAAAAAAAGATTCAAAAAGGCATCTGCCTTCAGAATTTGCTCTCAGCAGTGGTAGGGAGAAGACTGACTTCTGATTATAAAAGAAAAAAATTGCTCAGTAATTAGAAAGGGGAAACAACTGCTTTCTAATTCTGTCTGTGCTCACTGACATACAGTATGACCTTGAGCAAGTCATTCACTTTATGACTCAGTTTACTCATCTGTGACTCAGGGATTAGATGCAGAAGCCCCCGATGTAGGTATTTAAAGGCTTAATTCATGATTGCAGAGCATTCTAAAACCCTGGAATGAAAAATATTAAATATAAGACGTTGAGAAGAATGTATTCTGGCCTTTGTTTCGTCATATCTGTTTTGAAAGAAATAAACAAAACATCTCTAAGTTGAATTCTTGTTGTACTTGTGGAAAACACATCCTACCAGTAAAGTTCAGACACTATCCATAGCTCAGAAGCTTCTGGTTAAAGTGTCCCCTCCTCCAGCTTCCCAGCATCAGGTGAGGATAAATAATCTTAAGGATTCCTATTACATAAAACTAGCATTAACAGAATTTGTCAAATTAGGTGTCATATTTATATATTGTATTGATATAATATGTATGCTAACAAGATGCTTATTATATATGCATGGCATATTAAGTAGCAATGATGTATTATATATTCATATATTAATTTATAAGCAGAGCTGTGACAACTACAGACCACGTTGTCCTGCATTCACTTACAAGCTTTTATTTCCTGTGATGAACTTTTCCTAGAAATCTCTTTGGCAGAGAGATTCTGTGAAAAATCTAAGTCTTTGATTCACAGTGCAAGCTGTCTTTTGTATTTCTTTAAGCTGGAAAAGAGCAGGCAATCTCTATCCAGAGGGATAAGTGGTGCTACACATGTATAGTCAAGTGAATATTGAAAAGGACTACAAAGAAGACTATCTAATCGTGTTTCACAGCATTGCTAGAAGTTGCCTTTTTCTGACTGTAGCATAAACTAGCTTTGAAACTACATAAACAAAGAATATGGGAGGAACTAGGAAGACTAAGTTTCCTTTCCAAACTTGATATATTCTCATAAATAATGGTTAGTAAGTCCAAGTATGGTGTCTCTTTCTCAAAAAATCAACTCTCCCAGTTATTCTGCAGCCTAATCAGACCTATGTGAGCAACTATTATCTATAGTTTTCAGGAAATATCTGAAAGGGAACATCTCTTTACTCTCTTAAAATTGAAAGAATAAAAATGTTAGAGCTTGGCTAGAGGAGGGCCCATGCTCACAAGATGCTATCCAAAGCTTAAGGAGAGAAAAACCAAGACACAGTAAAGCAGCAGACTGAAGCTTGCAAATGTTTTATCAAATCTAAGTACACGAAGAACTTCCTCAAGAACTTATGTTTACATTCAGCTTTATGTAAACAAGTAAGTTTCCCCTTTTCTTGGTTAATCTCAACCACAAAATGAGTTGCACAAATCTCTAGTTCCTTATTAACATTTAATGATGTCAGAAACACAAAATATTGAGATACGAAATTTGAACGACTTGGGAGCTACAAGGCAATGGAGGTTCCTGCCATCACCAGGGTAGAAGAAGATCCCACCTGTCCAACATGGACAGTTAGAGAATAACTCTTTATGCATGCACTGTTTACTGCTAGCAGCAAGATACTGATTATAAAGAATTAAATCTCTGTTACAGGAATTTTTTGCATTTCAAACACTGATTTGAACATATCTAAACCCAAACGGACAAAGCCCTAAGAAATCTAATCTGACCTCATAGCTGTTGCTGCTTTGAGCAGGGGGGTGGAATAGATGAGCTCTCAAGGTCCCTTCCAAACAGAATGGTTCAAGGATATATTTTCTTTTGATTGTTTTCATAATTTTGTGCTTTTATCTTCCATTGCCAATGAGAAGTTTTCATATAACTTCTCATCCTGACCCTCAAAAGAGGCTGGAATGTGCAACCATTTTGTAATATTAAACAATTTGTTTAATTGATTGGTGGAACCTGTACCTTTTACTGAAATGAGGTAAAACAGGTATGACTTTTGAAAGGAACCACAAAAGTGATCTCTGTATTCTACAGGTATACGAAGGAGGCAATGAACTTCCAAAAGTTTCTTTATAATCTGTTAGCATTGTCCTTGTTAATAAATCACAAGAGGATTCCACTCCTTCCACAGTTTAGAGGCCATACAGAACCAAATAAAAATGCTACAACAACTTTTTCCTTAACATTTCGAAACATACTTATCCACCCTGTTCAGCCACAAGCACCTAAGTTTCCCAGCAGATACTTTGCAGAAAGCAATAAAATAATTTTAAGTATAAAAAAAAATTATCCAGTTTAGAAGAGTTAGGGTGGCTTTGTCCATTCACCATCTCTCCAATTTCCATGTCAGGTTTGCTTAGTTTGAGCTGAAAAGGAAGTTGGATCTTTCAATTCAGCTCAGATGAGCTGGGTTCTGTCAGTCTTATGCACTGTTGACTACTGTAAAGCTCTCCAAGTCAAATGAAGGTCTTACAACTGCTCAATCCCATTAACTTTCATTTGCACACTCAGGTGTGCCCTTGCCAAAGCTTAATTAGTAAATATTCTGCAGATGGAGAAACACTCTTGTTCCTTTCTCCATTTTGTGTTAAAGCCACATTGCGTACACACCACACTAGCAAAATCCTGGCTTATGTGAACTTCATTTAGCCAGCCTGTCCTTATTCCCATGCTCCGAGCATATATCTACCTAAGCAGCCCCAAAGCAGTTTGTTGTTGTTCCTGTTGCTAAAGATAATTTCTCTAAGTGTAAATCGATTCTGAAGAACTTTAACAGCTTTTGTAAAGGAAAGAGATCGCCTTCTTCCTCACCATCCATTAAGGAATCAGAGGATACGCCTAAAGGACAGTTCTTAACATACATATGAGCTATTAGCTGCATAGCTTTAGATTAATTCAGCAGTTATTATGCATCCCTAAGAAATATTGCATCAAATGATCTTAAACAGAGTGTCTCAGTATCTCAGTTCACTGCCTTCTCATTGTATCCCTCATGCAGATATTCCTGATGACTGTGCTCCAACATTTATTTTCATTCTCCCCCACTTTTTGTTTTTACTGAAAAGTTCTCTCTCTCTTCCCACTGAAACATCCCCTACCCCACTCTGAGATTAAAAAAAAAAAAAAGTCTACTAAGAGTTTGCATGATTCAGATCTTGCACAATTTTAACAGATCAAAGAAATGTTTTTACATATGATACTGTATATACATGCAGCTTTACAGTTTACACCAGTTTAAAAACTGTAATTACTGTTCAATGAAACTGCAAGAATTTACCAAAAGGCCAGTGCCCACAAACTCTAGGGTGCTGCTCACGGTCACAGAGGGGAAAAAAAACTAATATAAAGAGTGCAAGGCTGACAAGGAGAGTAAATCAAAGCATAAGATCATTTACTGTCTATGATTCAAGCTATACTGTTCTTGGGCCAGAATGGTTTGCAACAACAAGCAATAAAATATCACTGTATCACACACATGTACTAAAGATACAAACTTTAGATTCTTTTAGGAAGCAGGAGAATTGTCCAATGACTTGAGGATCACTTGCAATAATAAAACTGACATATGATAACAAAAATAGCATTGTTTTTTTATTCATTGAGACAAATACTAATAGAACACAGAAAATTAATGAATACCATTAACAGCGCTCTGTCAGGTTCCTGAGCATTTGAAAGCATCTTTCCCAGGCTGCATTCTCTTGCAAATTGTGTAACTGCTTGACACATGCAAACACAAGGGACCAGTCAAGTACACACCATCCTCATTTTAAAATGTTAACTATAGGGGGAAAGGAATAGAGAATTCAGTCTCTTTAATGACCAGAAGAGTTGCTGAAGAAGGAAGAGGATTTTGCTGCTGTTCTGGACAGAACTAACCAGCCTGCGGACAGGTGTAACATTATCTCACTGGTCCAGCAAATACCTCTGCGTGTCCGAAGTGTTGTGAAGCTACTTCCAATTTACCCCCTGTCATTGCCCTTAATAGAAAGAAAATTAAAATACAGAAGTAAAATGATCATCAATAGCAACTTTTGTCTGTTCTACCCTCCTTCATACACTCTTATTTTTCCAGTTTATTTTGAATACATAGGGTTTACCATGGAAGGAAAAATGTGGATTTGGTATGGTTATCTAATGGGGAATTACCATGTTTGGTATTATAAACCAGCTTAGACATCACAAATCTGTATGGAGTTTATTGCTTTTGTTGCTTATGCAGCCCTAGATAACAGTCAGATAAACTAAACTGTAGCTGCAGCTCTCTCTAGAGTACAGCTAAGATAAAATGGATGGCAAAAAACAACAAAACCCCACAATCAGAGAAGAGTGTTTTACAGAGTAACCGAGTCACAACATGAAAACATGAAGCCCTCATCTAATCCACCCTCCTAAAGGAAACCTTCCCTAAACCTAATTCTTCTACACAAAGACTCCATGCAGAGGTATTTGAACTCAGATCTCACTGCCATCTAGATCCTGCAAACATTCACACACATGCTTAACCTTAAGCATACAAACAACTATTTGCAAGCTTTAATCAACATCTTGGCACAAGAAAATCATCAACATTTTTGTATCAGATGGTGACTTTGAAGCGTGAGTCACTGGAAAAGAGGTTGATTTTGATCTTTATATGGCCCATATTATTTATTCAAAACCTCAACATTTTACAAAATAGACTTATCTGATGGTTACCTTTCCAGTCACCTGTCATACTTAGAGTTCTCTAAACAGAAATAATTACATGCTCTCCCCATCCCTTTTAAACCTCTTCCCCTAAAATCCAGAAGTGCATCAGCACAAATTCTTACTTTTAATCACAGGAGGTTATAAGCTACAACATATGCACAGAAGATTCTTCTATTATGTTTTGCAATTGAAAACATTTACTCTAGTGACAATAAAAAGTCAGACCAAATCAAACCTTTGACTTTGGTTTAAAAGAAAATCTTATCGGTCATTCTAAATACTTATGGATCATTTATCTAGGAAAGAAGAGTGTAAAACAAAGCTGATATGCAGAGGCACTGAAGTATTCCTCATTTTTCTCGTGTTGGATATTAACTTCTTAGGAATTAAAAAAAAGATGTGGTACACATGGTGGAAAAAACAAGGTAAACCATTCTCTGGCAGATTAGTACTAAAAGGTAACAACTGATAGCAATACAATACAATACACTTTTTTTAATATCAAACCCCTAACATACACACAAAAAAGATCATCAAAAAGCATCTTCATGAACTTGCAGATGTGCAAAGAAATAAGATGAATGGGATTATGGGTTTTTTTCTCCCCCAAAGAGTGACAAGTATATTCTAGGAACACTTTCTGCAAGACAAACACATGCACATCTAAGTGAAAGACACCAGCACAAAAACCCCCACCTTATGCAGAACTACATTAAATTTAATTAAAGCTCAGAGCCATAGTTCCCATTATTTTAGTAAAAGAGAAAACTCCATTTCCCTGGGCTTTTCAGTCCAGTCATCAACCCCCTGCTGCCAACAGAGCACTTACAGAAGCCTGTGTCTGTCTCTGTATAACTCCTCTCCCTTCCCCTCATCTGCTTTGTTACTCTCAAAGACTTGCTGGCAAAACAGGGGACTCGGTGTCCTTACAGAAGATGAGAGAACGTGCAATGCACGACTCCCGTGGTCCTTACCTTGCCCTCACTCAGAGATTGCACATCCAGCTTCCCTGTCCAAGTTACTTGGAGGGTATTTAAAATAGATGCTCAGAAATCTGAGGAGAACAAAAGCCAAGAGTTCAGATTCCCTTTAGAAACTGGGCTCCTTGATCCGCCTGATGCTGTTGACACTAAGGTGAGCATATGATAAGGGGAAGGAGGAGGGATTGTTAGAGAGCATCAAAGGCAGGAGACTGGGAGATGGGGTTTCCTCTGCCTAGACGTGACGCCCTTTCCTGCCTCCCCCCTTGGCTGGGGAGGAAATAAAATGGAGCCTGGGAGGGAGGGAGGGAGAGAGATAATCCTGCAGCTTCATCTGATTAGAGAAACTGGGCCTGTGCAGAGCCGGCAATGCCGCCAGGGAAGCACAGGGAGGGGAGGCAAAGAGGGGCAGGAAGAGGAGGAGCAGAGGGGGAGGAATAGAAATGATAGGGAAAAAAGGAAAATCATAAAAGGTATACAAAAAAACCGGTGCCTGGGCCAAGCCACCCTGGATGCCTTTGGTTTCTGCCCTCATGTAAATGTGAAATCACCGTTTGGAAACATCCATTGCTTCTGGTAGTACAGAGCAATCGGGAAAAAAACCACAAAAACCCAGAATGCATCAGTTGTTTAGGTATGGACTAGGAACAATGGCATCTCAATGGATTGAAAAGAGTGAGATTGCTTGAGCTGAGTAGGGAGAAATGGAAAAAGCACTATGTTATAGACAGTTACCTAGTTTGTCACGGACAGGACACAATTCAGAACAAATTTTCTATTTCAAATCATTTTGCAGAACCTGTTGCGCTTACTAAAACAAATCTTAGTTGAACCAAAGTGACTTTAAAAAAAGTATGTGTCAGGACACGCATCAGGGTGCCTGCAGCTGTGGCCTTTGTTGCCCTCTAAGTCCCATGCCCTGACAGCTACGCTCACAGTCATGCCCTCCCCCCTGCCTGGCACAGGTACTTGTGGGCTCATGGCTGCCCACCCGCATACGCCAACCTGCACCACGGCCAGTCTGGCCCACACTGCCCACAGGAGTGAAGGCAGCATCATGCCCTCACACTCAATCTGACAAAGGGGTTCACCTGATGGCGCTGGCAGGGTCCCAAGGGTGTTGTTATTGAGCATCCCTTGCCCCATCCTCTGCCAGCAGGGAAACCCTGCCTTGAGGACCCCGGCATCCAGGTCCCTCCAAGCTACCAGGTGTGATCCATGGTGCACTGGGGAACATTGATGTGGCGAGGGGAGTCTTGCCCTCATCCATGGTGGTCCATTTCTGTACAGAATCTCCTCTTTCACTCAACTGTATCAGCTGCTACACTTGGTCCTTTCCCAGACACTACTCCCAGACACCCTTCACATTGTGAGCTGCCTTTATTTCCTTCTGGCCTATTCCCATGGATTTAAAGCTTCAATGCAAGGCAGGCTGGTTGGATTTCTGATAGTCCAAAGAGAAAGATGCCAACGCATCAGAAAATAGCAGTTTCAAGTTCTCATTCTTTCATTCAGAAATGAATTAATATATTTCCTGTAAAGCACAGCACATTCTCACTTTGTTCCTAAGTCTTCACCCAGTACCCTCCTATCATGCCTAGCTCAGCTGGGAGAGGGGAACCAAGATCCCCCTTCTGATGCTTCTAGGAATACAAGATTGCTCCCTGAGTCTTCAAAATGGGCTGCGAAACCAGTCTTTTACTTCCAGGCTTTGTTCCTAAGACACACACCCCCATGTGCCCACTGAGCGATTACTCCCTTGGGCTATGGGTCAGGAAGCATTGCAGGGGTACCAGCCATGCACAGGTCAGCAGCAGCTTTCTGGCTGCTGTATTTTACTTCCCCCATTTATTATAGCAATGAAGCAGAGGAGGCACTTGAATTCAGCTGGTTTTGCTGACCTTATGCATCCTTCCAGCAAGGCCGGAAACAGAAGTTTCATGACCCTTTCCCTTCCAGAGCACTCTTATCAGTGTTCCCAGAGGCACAGGATCATGCCCAAGTGACTCTTCCCCAAGTGGTACAGGACTACTTTGGTGCTGCAGGGAGAGGACAACTCTAGAGCATTTGGCTTCCTTTCTTATTCCAGCAAAAGAGCCTTGGCTGACACCCCGGGCACTTTTTCCATGGGTTCCAGTGTCCAGCTGTGGAACAACTCAGTGTGTGGCCCTTCCAGTCAAATGCACCTTCCATATTTGTCCCAGGTTGCCTGACTAATGTCCCAAGAACACACAAAGACTACAATGTGAGGATAATATTGCATTTCTCCCTTTCTTAAAGCCCTCTACAGGAGGAAGTTGCATAGTTCTCTGGACCTGAATTTGGTACGTCCAGCAAGGGTGACTATTTTAATTAAAAGCCTCAAAATGTGCATACTGTAAGATAGTGGTGACCAACTTTTACCTCAACAGGTTACATATCTGGGCATCAATAGTGATGTAACTGGCATACAGCTTTTTCATTATACAGTTAATGAGAAAAGGTACAAAGGTGTCTCAACTTCAAATTTGGAGAATTTATTCTGTACCTTTCTTTAACATAGTTGACAGCTAAAGGAAACAGAGAAATGAGTAGCCTATAGATACATTAGGCTAAATCCAGACAATGTTGATGAATTTGCTTTGGGAAGTAGGGAAATGTTTCCCAACGAGATTGTTGCAGAACAGTTCCGTGACTGTTGCTCACCTTACTAGTGTTCATGTTTCTCTCAAAATTCCACCCAGAGTTTAAGCATGTGAGAATGTGCTTAATTTAATGAAATTGTAGTCCTATGCCCACCCATGGAAAAGAGCTTTCAAAATTACTATTTACTGATTTGGGTGCTTGAAGATCACAAGAAAGCAAGCCACCAGCCCCATGACTTTGAGTCACCTCATGTGAGGAAAGGCAGTTATCTCGGCTTGCCTGATGAAGAAGGACACCACCAGACATAGCTGTCAGACATGCAGGCCAGTTTTTGTCACCTAAGCCTCCATCCAGGCAAATCAGGGCTTCCACACTGAAGAGAGGAGCAGCCTACTCCTAGACCAGAAGCCCTTTGTCTAACCTAAAATTCATTAACCCCACTTCAACCAGCTCTTCAGGAGACAGTATGGGTCAGGAAAACCATCCTGATGTCTTGGTTCCTCTAGATGAGACCTAAGATCTTTTACTGAAGCCCTCTGCTTGCCCCCTCCCATTTACAACCCTACAGCCTTTTCTTGCACTGTCTGGGCTGTCATTTGTAGTAACTTCTTCATGCCAGGTAGAATGGACCTGCCCAGACTGCGGCTGCTGAAGTCCTTCATCAGCCTTGAACCCCCTCAGCTCTGCTGCTGGCAGAGCTGCTCTTTGAGGAGACAGGTCCAAGTGTCCCCGGTGGGAGAGTGCCCTTTTAGAAGTGCCCTTCTGAGCTGATTCACAAAAACCCTGTTTGCAATTTGTTCATGTATCTCTCTCCGGGGGCTCTGGATGTAAACCCTGGAAGGCTGGTATTTGCCTGGTGATTCAAAGCTACTTAAGCCAGTGAAACCGCACCTGCAATCAGGCCGATTTTAGCTTAATGCATTTCTGGAGTATGTTCTAGTCTACAACAATAGCATAGCCCTCCAGGAACAACATGCTGTCTTGTGGGTAACACTCCTCATTTGCCTGAATGTCATCTGCCACAGTCAATTTGGATCAAGCCTTGCATATCTCCATTGTAAAGTATTTTTGAAGCGTAATAGCACTTCAGCACAGTCGGAGAGAGCCTTTAAATAGTGACTAATGCACCATAGACAAACTTAACTTTTACTATGCCTATAACCAGCCAGAAGCTCTCCACTATAGATATCACTAGTCCCTTATTGAAATTGGCATTCTGTACTTAGTGCCAGGTTTTCAGTTTTTGTTTATGTTCAGATACCCAAAATAATACCAGTCAGCCCTACATAGGAGCTAGCACAGCCAGTGTTTTCACGCACACTTGAAGCAAGTGAAATGCATCTGAGACTGAAAACATAAAATCGACCATCACCTTCCATTTGACATAAGTAGCACAATTATTTCTAAGAGAGAATTTTACAAAGAAAGCAATTCAGTCAGATAAGCAATATCACAAAAACTTCAATTTAAAATGTTAGATAAATATGCAACAGCTGTAACTCAAAGATAATTTACAGATAGAATTCATCCGATCACACCTTAATGTTCTACTTAAGCAATGCCATTTATACATAAATGCTCAACTTATTAAAGATATCTGTAACTACAGATCATCTTCTCATGTACAGGAGTTATTTGAGAAAATTAACTCTTCTTAAATTCTCAGACTTCTTAGTACTGACTAAGAACTAGACCCAGAAAGTCATGTTTAGGTATCCACGTCCAAATAGCTGTCAGAATCACGACGTAGCTCGACTGTCGTGTCCCAAAACTATAAACCAGCCTGTGTTATTTCTGTATTCCTTCCCCTTCTCCTACGACTCCTGGAGCTCATCAGACTCCACAGTGAAATCCTTACAGTGCAGGGTAAGATGAGCACTAGCACTAAGGCAGAGTGTGAGGACGTGTGTGTGTATAAAACCCCACCAACTTGGGCTGGCCTTGTCTGCTGTAGAACAGTTTGCTTGGGCCAGTGTGCATGAATACTTTTAGCCTGCATACAGCAACACTTGGCATTAACAACTTGAAGATCCACTGAGAATTAGGGAAAAAGGGAGAATGCACATGTCAATCTGTCCTAGTGATTAGTCAATATGGGCACAGGAGACTGGGGTCCAGTCTCTATTCTAGGGGTGGTTTATTCATTCAATGCAAAGACCGAGACTGAACCCTTCCCCTAGAGATCCTTATTGCCTGCCTTGCACTACAACGCATATGATAACCGAATAAAAAGCCACTGTTAAAAAGCAGAAACAGCCTTACTCTTTATGGACTCTGCTATTCTAGATGGAAGATAGATAGATCAATAGAAAAAAAGCCATTTTTACACATATAGCTAAGTATATGCTAGGTTAGGGGGCTGTATATCTATTTTTAGAAAAGAATAGCTGTCAGACACATTTAGAGTATTTATATCTAGCGAGATGTGTGATGACTTCTTCTGCTTCTGCCTGGGAGAAGATAACTGCTGGTTAGACAGCCCAATTATAGCAAGTATGGTCTATGAATAAGCCTCTGTTCTGCAATTTTATTTTTCTGTGACAAGGAAGATTATTTGTGTGGGTTTATCTCATCTGTTGGTTTCATAAAATCATTATGAAATCTGCCAGGTCATCTGCATTCATCTTTTTTGGGAATCATACTGTAAAACTATTGGTGTGACTTTTTTCAAGGAGCAACATAGATGTAGTAGTCTTCTTTGTGGTATTAATCTTTTTGAAAGCTGTCAGGCTTTCTAGTACTGTGAAAACTGGTGGTTTTGAGCTGTGTCATCTCCTTTCTTTTTCATCTTGGATTTAAGAGCAGCTTTCCCAACACAGCAGACCATTTCTTTTGCCTTTATTTTGCCTTGGCAGTTTGCAAGGCAGTCTGCTGATATAAGCAATCTCATATATTTCAAGGACTTAGAAAATCTCTACACAGCACTATTTTTTTCTTTGGTTGTCAAATGAATAGAACAACAGCTGATTATGGAGAATGCAAACAAGACCCCTCATTTAAGTCCACTTTGTTATAAAACAAATATTTCATGACGCGAAACCATAAATCTTAAATCAAGGGACTATCACATGGGCACTCTGCTCTCACTTCTCCTTTTCCCAGATCTCATTTCCCCTCATGCACAACCACTGGAATGTCTCCTCTATTCCCTACAGTTGCTTAATATCCATCAGCAAAAAGCAATAAATAGTCACACAAAAAATAACCCTTCAAGCCAGTTTTGGGGTAGCTTTAAGCTGCCTTTCATGCTATAAGGGCTTGGGCCATTTGGAGAATTTAATCGCATGCTTAACTTCCCTCTGCATTTCATTGCTTGTCTTCCATCTGTTCCATTACTTTCAAGTGGAAAGGAAGCAAGCCAGTACCACATAAGCCAGCAGGGCTCCCCAGACCTGCTACTAAAGAAAAAACACAGTACAAAACTTTACACTTTGAAAAGTCACCAATAATTCCGTCCTGACTTGTCCACCAAGACGCTCTTGCAAATTTGGATCTAAACTCTTTCCAAAAACACATCCATGTATACACTAAATCTCTTTAATTTACTTTTGCAAATTATATGATTCAAAAAAATTATTTGGTCTTTGGACAACACATAGAAACAAAAGTATTAGAGCCTTTTCTAGATCTTAGGTGGTGACCAGAGCTGAGTGCTGTGAACAAAGCATATGGTAGAGACAGCTCTGAAAATGGAAGTCAAGCATCTAAATAAAGGCTTGAACTTTGATGCCTCAATTCCCAGATGTAAAATGAGGAAATGGTGTCAGCGAGAAGCTGAGGAAAGCACCAAGGAAAACACTGTACAAAAGGACAGTACTGCAGCCTGGGAGCATAACTTCTGGCCCTGACGCATTTTGAAAAAACATAGCTCTGCAGCTCCAAGAAATGCTTTGTTTTTCCATATATCCTGGAATATTCCCAGACAATTTAAACCACAGTCAACATAATAGAGTACTTTGTTGGCCCCACAGGCTGGATTCGCTGCAGCCCACTCAATACTCTAATCCAGCCTTCCTTTCCCTGGACAATACACTTGGGCAGCGCACCTCGCACACCTACCCACCCCCATTTCTGCCCCATGCAGCAGGAGCCCTCCAATGCTGGTCTCCCAGCAGCTTCTCAGGTGAGCTCACAGGCTCATCCAGGATATGCTGGGGACAATATGATGGAAGGAAGAGAGACAGAGCACAGAGGCTTCAGCACAGGAAATTTGAAGAGGATTTGGATCTAGTCCCTGTGGCTGCTTATATTGGACCACCCTCATAAAAGGCGTGAGGTCTTGCTTAAATGAAACAGACAAAATTATTATGCAACCAATATACCAGGGTGACATTCCAAATTAAACACAAGCTGAGAGCGAGAGCACTCTACAGTAAATAAGGCTTGCACAAATAAGACCTATAAAATAGTACAACAGATTTTAGAGCAGCCCCATAGCAAGGGAATAATGCTATTTCAAGTGTACCCAGTGCCAGAGGCAGTGCAGCGACATGGATTGGAAACCCCAGGGCTAGCTCTGCCTGTAATAATCTGCAGGGTTGACTCTGTGACAGATTGCAATGCAGTAACAGTGTTTATGCAACTAAATCTTGTTCTAATCTATTCGTTTATGTAACCTTTGCTCATGGATGTACTGACTCATAGGTCTCAGGATTCTACAGAAAATCTCCTTTGTTAACTCTCTCCCATACTTCAACTTCTGGTTGCCAAATAAACACATAGATTGTCAGAGATTTCATCCATTCTCCTTGAGGCAAAATTACATTGGTAGGAGGGGGGGAAAAAAGGTATCAACTAACATCCTAAAAACCAGTGTACTTCTCCATACGTACAACCCAAGTTATATAATAAGCTGGCTAGTGGTAGGCAGGTGTCCTTCAGGCTAGCATTTCCAGCCACAAAATATACCATTTGAGCAACAGCCTGAGAAAGGGACAGAAATTGTTTACTTACTTAGCTCCTAAGGAAAAAAAATAGTGCTTTCTAGTATTCAGACATTAATTTCTGAGTAAAGCAAGGCAACAATATCTGTGGTAATGACACTGATTCTTCATAATTGGAAAGATTTACTTTCATCATTATCATATTTCGTGCGTTCTCCTAGAACACTTTTGCATGTGTTTTAAGTGAGGAGCTAACAACAGGAATGCGTGCAGCGTTCTTGCTGCAGCACTCAGAGTTCTATTGATTACTACATGAAGTATGCCCACATCAGCATATTTTGGCCTTTCCTACCTGGCCTCTAACCTAGATTTGTGAAAGGATTTGAGTTAAAATGAAGCCTTTTTTTTGTTGTTTTGGGGGGGTTGTGGTGTTCTTTTGGGGTTTTTTACCTAATTTTTTCTTTGCTACCCATTGAATAGTTCTCATAGCTGCTGCTATGTTGCCCATGTGACACCTGTTACTTACACAATATGTGATTTAATTTCTAACCCTTTGTACTGAGGACTCACTCACAGGCCAAAGCTGCTTGATGACTTGGAATTAAATGTATTTGGAGCCAAATCCCATTGTAATCGGTCATCAGGAGAGGTCACTATGTGTTTTTGATGCATACTAGACACTCAGTACTCAAATCTTCTGCAAATGGATCAGGTATTCCTTATCATTTGTTGCAAAAGCAGCATAAGAACAGGCACGGTGCCTTTTCTGCTGAGTCCCTTTACACATTAGGATGGCCTCCCAGTGGATTCTGACTGCATTGAACTGTTTATTCTGGCAGAGCCAGAAGCTGGGTGCAGAATATCACTCATGTTACAGCTCTGTCCTGTGCAGAAGTCTGCAAAGCAAAGCCTGTGGAGGGAGCCCAAGGATGGAGCAGCCCTGCAGCCTCCTGGACACCTCACAAAGAGAAGGGCATCACTTATACAGATGAAATAAAGACTTAATTATATGAAAAGTTTATTCTTTTCTTTTTTCTTTTTTTTTTTCCTACACTCAGAATTTTAAAAATTACTTTCTTAGATCCTTGACCCTCAAGATGTCACTACAGTCTTTCCCATGCTTTTGGACACTTTTTTTTTAATGGCAAAAATGTGTGGGACGACACCTGTAAATCTGTTGTTGCTATACACAGCATAGTTTTAGGTGTGTGCACCTGCAGAAACAACAGTAAGTTAAAGCAAACATATCTTCAGCTTTCAATATCTCATTCTAGTTGTATATGCTCCCAAAACCAAACATCAAATTTTGCTCTCAGTTAAAAGTTTGCATCCAATGAGGCTGTACTAATTAGGTTATACATAAAGTATAACTGCTGTGCCATATATATGAGTTTGTGCTTTCCTACACTTCACCGAAATCTTAAGAAGCATTCCTGTCTATAGATTCATCTGCCTGCTCAGCAGTCCCTCTCCATTTGTATTAGAGTACTCATGCCATATTTACATTATGGCAGGCCTAAATCCATTATCTGTTCCAGAGGTAGTGAGAGTTAGGAAATATTGCATAAAATAAAAACTATTGTTGCCTTTGAGCAATATTTGTTGCTCATCACCACAGCTGTGTGAACAGTCTATTTCACATGTGTACATAACATAACCTTGCAAGGCCTTGTCAAAGTTACAAAGGTTAGATTACTAGTACCAGAACAAAAAGCTAGGTACTGTCCCCAAAAAGCTTTAAAGCCAGTCCAGACAGAGTTTTACAAGTGATTTTCCCTGCAAAAATCCCTACAGGCCTTGTGCACATCACCTGTGAACCTGAACGTTATTAATAAAAGTAATTTTAAAGGAACATTTTGTACTGTTTTTCTTAAAACAGCAACAGCTGCTAACTTTCCAAATCCTACTTAGACTAGCAAAAAAAACAACCCCCACAAGCATGAGAACATGTTCCACTAAAAGCAGACTTGGTATTTTTGCAATTCCTATTGTAAAACACGGGAAGGAAATGTCAACATTTTCTGCATTCTGTTTCATACAGGGTAACAAAGAAAAGTTACCTTCAAGAGAACTTTCTGATTTACCCTGTTGGTTCACACCAAAGCCCAACTTTGGACAGGAGGTGGTGCTATAGCTTGCATGAATGATATTGCTAGGCAATACCAACAGAGCATAAAAGAAAAACCTTTAAGTTCTGTAGAAATGCTGATATGCAGTCTTTACGTGTGTATACTTTCTCACGTAAGGTGTGAAAGTCAATAGGTTAACTATAACACTGCTGGAAAAAATGTTAAGGTCCTAAAGAGAAAGCCAATGCACTGTGTGTTCATGTCAGCCAGGGACTTAAGTAGCTAGTGAAAGATGAGTACCAAAGCATGCAAAAAATCTGTCTTGCATCACCCGCTCTGTAGAAGCTGTCGCAGTTCTTTGTGTGCCCAAGGCTCCATTGACCAGTTCTGTGCCAGAAGGAAATTGATGGGACAGATAGACTCAGGTGGAAGGTTTGCCAAGGTCCAGAAAGCATTCTGCTTGCCCCTCCCTGAAGAATAGCAAGGTTTGCTGCAGTGTTGGGGGTTTTACTGGGCTAAGATGAAATGCCAACATAGGAATCCAAACCCCTTAACTAGGGTTAATGATATCTCCCTTCTTGTCTTCTTTTGCTTTCTCCCTAGGCCTTTCTAGAAGCACCAAACATAGTAGCTTTCGAAGATTTTTTTCCTGTTGGCCCTGTCTCTATCCCCGTTCCATGCCTGTAATTTTACTGGGAGAGCTGTTGTAGATTGTAGCCTAAACCACAGTCTTAGAGTGCTTAGAGTTTCAACAGTGAAGCTGAGAGAAAACAATTCTGACATACTCATTCCCTTCTGGATGTACTTACTCTCCGATTCCCACCTTTTCTTTTAAAAGGAAACTAATAAATGACTCCAAAGAATATTATATGACAGAATACATCATCTTTTCACATTTTCTTTTCTGAAATAGTCAATTATCCGTAGCCTGTTAAAGCTAAGAACTAGATGTTAGTCCAAGGCCAACACTAGATTGTGGGAGAAATTCTTATCTCAGTTACACAAGTGTGAACCTGGAGGAATTCCAGTCATTAAACAATCTATAAAATAAGGATAACAATAACTATTATTTCAAAAAGTTTTTTGTGATGGCTAACTACCAGTAATTAATGCTGGTGCAGAAAGGGGGAGCCTGGGAATGAAAGGCACTATAGAAATTCTCAAGTACTCATTAGTTCTGCCATTCACAATTATATTTCTTGATGTAATCTATTTGTTGTGGGTAGGGTGCCCATCAATGCTCCCTGCAGACCCTAATCTATCTTGCCCCCGACTGACTCACCAACTTCGAAAAAGTTAGTTGTATTTTAATTGGGGGAAAAAAAACCAACCCAAAACTTATCTCTTTCTAGACACCATTCCAGCTGAGGGTACCACTGACCTGAAAGTCAAAAATCCCAAATACAAGGAAGTAGGAGTGAAAACAGAACTTGAATACATTTAATTTAAAATGTCTGGATTTAAAGATCAATCAAGCATTTGCCAAATGGGATTATAGGGCTGTTTTTTTAAAAAAAAAGGATAAAATTTTTAGAAAATCCTTTCATTGAAAGAGATTTGTTGTCAGTTTAAGGTTATTAATAAATTAGACTTTAGAGGGGAAACTGCCAACTGAATTGTGCTAAAATTACTTGTCATAGAAGAAGCTACTGATGCTTGTGATTCTACAACTGTATCTTCTCGCAGTATTTATCGTGTCATAGGGTGTTCCTACAAACAGCATTAAGTAATTACATGCAGTCAACTTGGTGGTAAACAGAATGACATAAAAGGTGCTGAGCAAATATTTCACAAAGATACACAATTTAAAAATAGATACATTTCAATTGCACCCACTCTAGTGGAAATTATAAGAATATTATATGAAAAATGGTGCAAGTGTGTTACTTAAATTGGTGTCTCACAAGCAATGTGATAACACTGTCTTTAAATTAACACATCTTAGAAAACTGTATCGTGACTGATTATTCTTTAGTTTGAGCATTCTGACTTTTTAAATCCATTTCTTAAGAGACTATAATCAATTTCCAATTTCTCTTTCTATTTTACAGAGTATTTAAGAGCAACATTACAGCAGATTTTCAGGCTTACCTTTTCTACAGTGACCACATCTGCCTTTTCAGCATCAGTTTCAGCTTTGCCAAAGCAAGAAGAAAGCCTCCACTTGAGCAGCCATAAAAAATGATATCATCATTTCAGAGTTCAAAACAAGACTACCTACCTACCTATAAGCAAAGCAGTGTCAGACATACACAGTAAAAACTACAGTATTAGGTATCTCCCCAGGTGATGAGCTGTACAGTTTCATGAGAATGTATTTATTCAAAACTGTGATAGGAATGTCCCACCACAGTTAGAAAACAGAACACAAAGGAAAACATACTTAAAAATATGTATTCTATGTTACTGTTTGGGAGCTTCACTTATTTTGTTGCTAATACTACAAAAATCAATAAAAAGCAGGCAGAATACAGTATCCTTTACCCTGTATTCTAAACTAGGACATCCTGACAATTATCCTGTAGTAAATACAGTGCTGTAGTTACAAATGGAATTTTGATGTGGCCTTTCACAGGCCAAGGTTTTACTGTAAGAAGTGAGCCTAGATATACAAACTGGAATACATAACATGTTTTATCACAAAAAATGCACCAGAAACTTTATAGTATAAATACTTATGTCCACAAAACATTAAACTCTCAGCTTGCTCTCAGCTGTTCCAGAGATAAACTTTTTCTGAGAAAACAATATTATTTTTCATACCCAGCAAGTGAGAAACACAACTGGATAAATATTCACAGCATCAGCTGAGAAGAAAAGAGCATGAATCAACCCTGATCAAGGCTGGAATATGCAGAATACACATTTGTTAAGGCAATACCACATACTTGAAATGAACAGATTTGTTAAAATGCCTGAAGTTCGTCAGTCCCTTAGGACATTTTCAGAATTCTCTCTGATACAATAATGAAGTTACAGTGTGTGAACTTGGGCAGATCAGCATTATCTTATGTTTGAGCTTAGAGCTGATTTTAAAAAAAAAGTAGAGGAACTCATACCAGCTTCTGGTTGGAAGCAATCAGGACCATAATCAATCACACAGGGGATGCAGAGAAATATCCTCATCTGTTGCTCCTGGGCTCTCCTGTACTCCATGCTGGAAGCAGACGCATTCAGATGTGTGGCAAGCAGTATTTATATGCTTGGTTTATATGAATTGATTTTAGTTCTTTCAAGAGTTGTAATGTAGAGGATGAAACGGGGAACGTGTAAAGAATTAGGGCTAGGAAAGAGGTTAATAAACAGGGATAAAGGAGAGTACAATTGTGTTCCTCACACCCTGGATTTATTATGATTTCCAACCTGTGCTAGAACTCACGCAAAAAGACTAGAGAACAGGAAGTTTGTTGCACAGCACAGAATCAAAATTAAAGTCCCTGCTTAGCAACTTCACTATTAATTCCTTCCACAGGAACTTGGAGAGAGTGAAATCTGCTCCTCCAAACTCACTCCATCCCATCCACTGGCTCATTGAAACAAGAGCAGAATCAGCAGATGGCTGTTGCTTCCCAGACACACACACTTCACACCGCTCTATACAAGCACAGCCCGCATCGGAGACAAGGACAGCGCGTCTGGTGATGATCATTTCAACTGGTCAGTAGCGTTCTGCAAAGCAGTCAGGTGTTTAAAGCAACTTTAAAGCATTCCTCACACAGAGGTAAAAGTGAACGCAAGCAAGAACGCTGTAACAGAAAGCAGTTCTTGGTTGTGCCACACAACTCAAAATTTTCAGTTGTCTCAAAGTTGCTTGTAGACATTACCCTGACAAGTGCCAAACCTCTGAGCAAAAAACTGACACTTCAATATTACTACTAATGCAATATAGAAATAAGAATAGCAAGAGCATGGACTATGCAATACTTATTTAACATCTAACTATATTAAAAGTGCAAAACTGAAATACACATAGCTTTTTCTATTTAGAGTAAAAATTATCTAAATACCACCTTACTTATAGAGGACTCAGCAACTAATAGAAATAACTAAGCCATGCTGTATCTCCAGCAGGGCATTTAAAATGCAATTGAAAGAATTCTAACATTCCACAGAAACAGACGATATTTCATTAGAATCCTACTGTTTTAATTTCTAGAGATTTCTCTGGTTTTTAGATTAAACAGGAGTATACAAATGCATGCAATAGGTGTGAACAGAACGAGTATGTATAATATAAAGAATTTATTACATTTATTAAATTTAAGGTATAGATTCCTGTCAAACTGGCAAAGAAAAAAGCAAGCATTAGCAGGCAGGAAGTGGTGGAGGTGAATAACTTAGTTTCTGAACTGTACATAAGTAATTTTGTTAGTTGAGATTTGTTTGGATATATTTATTACACACATAAGAGATTAAAGATCATTAAATTTCTAAATTCAAATCGGGAAAGCTGTAACTGCAATTGTCTAAGCAGACTTTCTGTGTTCCTTTGCGTTTATACATTTTATCAAAAGTCTGAAACAAGTGCAGGCTAATTTCTTGCCAACCCCATTTTTCCCGAATTAAGCTACTAAAATCAAAGCTTCTTTCTGAGGACTGCAGTAGCTTTCGAGGTTCTCTCACGCAACCAATGCCGCCCAGGTTTTTTAGGGGCTGGCGGAAGATTTACCAAGCACAACGGCTACTTCTCTATACATCCCCACACCTCCCTGCCCAGCCGTGACAGCTGAAGAGCTATTAGAGGAAGCCGGCGGTGGCTGTCCCTGCCGGGGCTGGCTCGGCAGGAATAGCCGAGGTAAGGTTGGAACTTCTGCCGAATTCCTCCCTTTCCCGTTTTTTCTTTTTTTTTTTTTT
>VXBJ01001722.1:56567-207610 GCA_013400055.1 Nycticryphes semicollaris
TTTTTTTTTTCTGATGGGAACCGCAGCTGCCTCTGTTGTAACTCGCTTTTCCAGCCTCCCCGGTGGGGGATCCCAGCGGCCGCGGGGGCGGACCGGGGAGGGGCCGCCGGTCCTTAAATAGCGTGGGGAGGGGCTGGCACAGCGCCGGGGCAGGGGAGGTGGTGGGATTCAGGTCGTGGCTGCAGGAGTCCGAGCACCCATGCCCGGTAAGTGCCGGTGGGACGCGGGGCAGGAGGGAGGGCAGGGCTGGACTCTTCTCGCATCCCCGGTGGCCCCCTCGCTTTTGCCCTCCTCGGGAAACAGGGAGTCGATCCCGGTCCCCTCCACAGCGCTACCGCTTCGGGAAATATTTGGCACGAAACCAACTCAAACCTGTCTCTGAACCTAAAGGGCTGCAGACCTATCCGGCTGCCTTCTGGAGCAGGCTAAGGGAATAGCAGCCTGTATCCTGCAGGTCCGTGAGGCATCCCCTGGCCTCATTCCATGCCCGGAGCACTTTGCTGTCAGAAGACAACTTGGTTCTGTGAGCAGGACACAGCAAGTGCAAAGCATTCACCCCCCCACCCCCCAAAATGATGTGATTTATACTGTATGTATGTTTATACTGTTAATAAATCTGAATGTTTATATAGGGATTAAAGCTTTCAAGGGAGAACTGCCAGGTCATAACTCCAAAAGACTCGCTGCAAAGTTTAAGAAAAGCTTACTAAAAGCCATCAGACAAAAGGGACCTAATCCCAAAGGAGAGAGGTGATTATCATAACCATTTCTCTGTGCTAGGATAAACCTGGTACCTATTAAAAGTGGACAGTCCCCCAGCACAGGCCACTTGGAGATGAAGCAGTTCAACAGGTCTCTTCCATCTCCAGTTGCCATGATCCTGCACCACAGCAGAAGACAACACATCAGTTTCTCATGATGACAAGTAGTTCTTTTATGAGATACTTATTTTCTCTCTGCATGTAATGCATTCAACTTATTTCAGTGGTTGATTTTGTGACTAGTGCTATATTGTGCCCTAAGCTACAGGTTCTCTTCCTGATCTAATCAGATAAGATGGACTAGAAGTGAGCCAAATTCTCCTACCCTCATTAAATAATAGGTAGCTTTACTGTACATCTGTGTCAAAATAAAAAAGTAGAATTTAAGACAATGGCAGGGTGGTGGTGTCATAAATATGTAACAACATTCTGCAGTGAACAAATTCAGTACATTAAACTTATTAATGGAGATATTGGAAACTCATTCTTACTCTAAAAGCAGTGCACAGCTGCTGTACTATATATTGCATTACAGCCCTACGTTACACCTTACTGTCCTTTGTGGTAAATGGTGACAAACTGGTTATGGGTGAACACAGGATGCTGCTGACAGAAGTGAAGACTTAGGAATGGAGAGGACAAGTTAAACAGAATCCTGTTGAGCTTGCTTGAAACGTTGACCTTTAAGATACTTATGTCAGACAGTAAAACCACCAGCCATATAAACATTCATATTGTCGCTAGTACACCTGTACAAAGTGAACCAGTGATTTCCATTATGTTCACAGACACTAAACTAAAGCTGCTTTTTTTTTTTTTTTTTCCCCCCTACGTCAGGCATTCTAAGCTGTAACAAAATAGTAATCTGACTGAAGACATACTCAAACACCTCCTACAAAACTGAGGAACACACACATGGAATGTCCATGCTCAGGACCACATTTGTTACACATTTCCTCATACTGCACATTCTTATGAAAGAAAACTAATTTACTAGCGTAGCACAACCAGACTGTCTCTGTATTAATATTAACCCATAGCAAATAGCTACTTGTTTCCTGCTCCTGAGAATAAATTTTGTGCCAACAGCCTGGCTAAGTGCTAACATGTATTCAGCCCACCTACTGGTTCCAAGGACAGCAAAGTGCCTGTTGCTGTGCTATCACCATGAGCAGGGTGGTTGCTCCATGGTGCTGGGAGATAGGAGTGATTATATGACTCATGGGGAAGTAGCCAGCCAATTCCTGCAGAGAGCTGAGGCAACACACCTGGAGGGGAGCTGCAAAAATAAGTTGGCTCATATGACTGTACAAAAGGCAGAAAAATGAGATAGGATCAGATAAATGACTCTGAGGCACTATGGCCAGGTTAATTTTATAGCACAAAGTATTTGCTTAAGCGTTCTGTAGCTGAAGGACTTTTCATATCACTTAATGCAACGTGGCAACAGTGAAAACCATCAGTAATACATGTATTTGCAACTCACTTCTTCTCACTACTGTACTATTACCGTTGACTGAATATTTTCTGCTTGTATTATCTTTATTTACTTGTTCCATCATACAGAGGTGGCTAACTGCAAGGTATCTACCAAGGACAGACAGATAAAAATGAGACAGGAATAAAGTGTAATCACAGTTATCTCTCCTAAAAGCAGAGAATAGGAAAAAGAGTCAACATCAGTTGTGAGAGACCACCAGGTCTCTTTGTTGCTTTGAGTTTCAGGGGCGACCCTGAGAACTGGCAGTACACACTACTCAGTTGATCCTGAGTTGCCTCCCATGGCTGCAGAGTGGAAGATAATTCTGCACTTTGGGCTCATTTTCAGACAGAGGATAAGAGAGATAGAGGTAGGGTCAATTTCAGTTGAGTCCTAGTCACATCTGAAATAAGATTCAGAAAACAGTGTTTAATTAAATTTGCCTTTAGAAATCAGGAAACACATGCATCCTTAGAAAGAAAACAACCCAGAGCTTTGCTTTGTTCCTTATGCCAGGATCTAGTCTCAGTTCAACACAGATGAATAGTTCAAAGAACAAACCAAACCAAAGTAACGGTACCTTTTGTATTAACATGAAGAGTTGAAAGAACAAAACAAACAAAAATAATGGTACCTTTTGTATTAGGTACTCCTGGGTTTTCTTTTTCTTGTGCTATGAAAATTCTAGCACTTCTGCTATGCTAAGGTGAATGCTTACGCTAACGTAAAATAAAACCCCAAACAACTCCTTGGGTCTTGGGGTGTTTTTCCTGTCTATAGTCTCTTACATTAGATATGCTGTCAATGACTGCAAACACTTTCTAATCAATGTCATACATCTTCAAGGCATGGAACCCTAAACAAAAACAGTCATGTGCATGTGAGTGGATTGTTTCATTTAGGAATCATTTTGGAAAATAAATCAAATTTCACTTCTTAAAATATTCCTGTCTACCATCAAAATGTACGTAATTTTGGTCCTCCAGTGATGCTTTATGTGCTTCTATGCTTGAACAGAACAAGCAGTTGCTGTTGTTGGAAGTATAATAGGAGGGGTCCTTTTATTTGTTCTCATTGGAATAACTGCATACCTGCTCTGGAAGAAGTTTTGCCACCTCCTTTCTTATGAAAAGCTCACCAGTCCTGTCAAAACAACAAATGCAAATGCCACTTTTCAGGATCAATCAACTTCTGAAGTTCAACTGAAAAGCACAAGGTATATATTTTTGTTTTTTAAAGCATACACTACTGGGAATTTATTTTAACTTGTGAAGTCCTAAACAAGGGGATGATCTAAATATATGCATGTACTGAAATAAGATTTCTAAGTTATATGAAAACATCACTCATATTCTGTTATGTTCTTTTAGGAAAATAATACTTTCTGCAACTATAAATGGAATGGTATTTCTGATTTACATAGAAGAGGTAATACATTAAAGCATAATTAGTGCATGGATAGCTTTATCTGTTATCTAGACTCATTTGGCCTACATTCCAGCATCATTCTTGGTGGTCTCATAACAAAGTGTCTGAAAATGAAACAACAGGACTTTAGTTCAGAAAGGAGCCAGTCTTAGAAAGTTAGTTATTGCAGGGCTTTCGGGCTCTAAAACAAGCAGCTGCAAGTTAGTTCTTCCTTTCCTTTAAAAGACCTTTTCTAAAGAAGCAGAAAAGGAAGAAGTGAGGGATCTGTCTGAAGAATGGAGATTTGATGTACTTTATTGGAGCTTTAGTATTATACAAATAATATCAATTGCAAAACAATGGGTATTTATCCGTTCTACCTATGCACCTCTGTAGAAATGTTACAAAATTGTGAGAGAACAACAGTAAAATTCTTACTGTTACTGAGCTTGCCTTCCATATTTAAACCAGAAAAGTCAGTAGCTGCTGTTGTCTTGAGCAGATCCAGAAGTGTTCCATTTATCATTCCACCAACACTGCATGGGCGAGACTGGATTAACCTGACAAATGAAGAACAGGTTCAGGAAGAGAGTGACCCCTACATGAGTCCTCAGTCTGGGCCACGGTCATCATTTCATTCTTTGGGTATGGCATTGCAAAAATGGGACTCTTTTTAAGGGTAACATTATTACGAAACATGTTTATTAGGGGCATACCAGACAGTGTTACACTGTACAACCCCTAAAAACTACATGTATATTTATTTCACATATATCTGTAGGAATTGGGTCAGAATGTAGCCATTCTGGTCCCACAGCTGTGGGATCTTGTACATATGGAAGACAAAGCAATCTCTCCTTCCTTGTTTTGTAAAGCCACAACAAGAGGAGGCTGAGGGGAGACCTTATTGCCCTCTACAACTACCTGAAAGGAAACTGTAGAGAGGCAGGGATTGGCCTCTTCTCCCAAGGGAATAACGACAGGACCAGAGGAAATGGTATGAAGCTGCGGCAGGGGAGGTTTAGATTAGATATTAGGAAGAATTACTTTACTGAAAGAGTGGTCAGGCACTGGAACAGCCTGCCCAGGGAGGTGGTGGAGTCGACATCCCTGGAGGTATTTAAGAAACGTATAGACGTGGCTCTTCAGGGCATGCTCTAGTGGCCAAGATTATTGGTTTGTGATGGGGTGTTGTGCGTGGGGTTGTGGGTGTGGGGTTTAGTTGGTGGGTGGCTTTTTTGTTTGTTTGTTTTTGTGAGGGTTTTGGGTTTTTTTTTGGTTTGTTTTTTTTTTTTTTTTTTTCATATGGTTGGACTTGATGATCTCAAAGGTCCCTTCCAACCACTAAGACTAAGATTCTGAGTGTAACTCGGGAAGTATCTGATTGTTGCCCCCAGAAACAGCAGAGTGCCCAGTTGCAGACTGCAACTACAAATACCCAGAACTACTAAGGTACAGTCACAGGAATAAGAGAAATGGTGCAGCCTACAACTACTCCCCCAAATCTGAGGGACAAGGAATTTAAATACCAAGTTTATAAACAATCGATTTTTGCATAAGGAGATGAATGTGATTTCCCCAATACAGCAGTGGTTATAAAAATGCCTGATATGGTCTTGAGACTAACCTAAAGGTACTTGGTTTTTATTTCATAAAGCTGGAGCTTACCTTGTAGGGACCATTAACCCAGAGCTGTACAAGTTTACTGAAGACAAGAGCGAGACGGATTTTCCTGAAGGCAACATTGGCCGCCTCTGGTTCTCTATAGAATATGAGCAAGAGTCAGAAAGGCTCCTCGTCTCCTTGATCAAAGTCAGAAAGCTGCAGCCTCCTGCTGATTCCTGTAGTCCCTTTGTGAAAATCTACTTGCTGCCCGATGAAAGAAGTTACTCACAGTCTAAAACAAAACGCAAAACTCTTAACCCGCAGTTTGATGAAAACTTTGTTTTCCAGGTACTATTCCTTTTGATGAATCAGATTTTTGTTTGCAAGCATTGACCTGTCAAACTACAGTACATGTTTTGTGAAAAGCAATTTTCTACTAACTTCTACCAAGATACAAGTCATTTAAACTTGGGATAGGATTTATGACTGGGGCTTCTGGAGATCCTGGGCTACTTAAGTCTCTGGTTCCAGTTTGGTCTGCACCAAAACTGAGGATTCCAGAACTTGCCATGGGAATGATGAAAACTCCAGTTTGAACTAAGGCTGAGCAGTTCAGCCCAGCAGCTCTAGAAGTCCAGAAACAATCCATACTGAACTAATGGTTTCATAGCTGTTCATTTCTTTGTTGTGGAGGTAGGCTACAAACTACAACTCAGGAGATGTCAGGTATGCTGTTTGTATGCATACTGCTGTAAAGCCAGGAGCGCTTGTTTTTTTTGGCTCCCTATGCCAACAGGCTTTGAGCAGGTGCCACAAGACAAAAGCATTAAAATCAAAAAAGTTTAAGACCACTGAAAAAAAATAATGTTTAGAGACGTCTACATATTTGTGTTTGGAAGTGAATGCAACATATAACACTAGATCTATATGAGTTGAAAAACTGCCAGCTAACTCCACTTTTTTCAAATTAACTTACTTTATCTTAGCTTGGATCTTTAGATTCCTGCATAGCCAAAACTTTAGGCAAATTGAGAAAGTGGACTTCAAATAACCAAAGGAAATCTCCACCTGCCTTTAACACCACTTTGAAAAATACTTTGAAGTCACACTAAACCAGAAAAGTCTCACTTGTTATAATTAATATATTCTTCCTTTTCCTGTACAGGTTTCCAGTAAAACGTTGCTTCAAAGGACTCTGAAATTTTTAGTTTATCACATTGATAAACACAAAAAGCATCATCTCCTAGGCCAAGTTATCTTCCCACTGAAAAATGAAACATTAACTGATGACAACAAATTAGTCATATGGAGAGATCTGGAGAAAGAAAACTTGGAGGTATGTGATACCAGGCTGCTTGGCACTGTGGAACTTCTGTCATCTTACAAGTATTTAATGTGCACAGCTGAAGTAGAAGTTTGTTGTATCAAATACATCAATTGCAGAAGTATTTGAAAAACATTTGGAATCTAAATTCCCATCTTAACCTGAAGATCCATAGCTGTTGTATAGGGATTATCAACTGCTCAGAAAGAGTTACAAGTTAGGAGACAGTACTATAAGAAAGCACCTTTTGTTATTTGCTTCTGTTTTGAATTAGAGGAGAAAAAAGCAGAAACAGCAATGGAATAGGCGTCACTTGGAAGAGACAGGAATTCAAAGGTTTAGGAAGGCTGGTTAATTGGTTCTCTCAAATGTCACACCACCATAAATAAAGCCATTAAAATTCACTCACATCTTTGGTATGGCACAAAGCACTAATATGAAGAACTTCCCCCCCTTGTCTGTGTGAAGAGAGTTTTTCAGATATATTTGACAAGTGTTCTTCTGCTTCCTAAGCCTCCTTCAGAGTACGGTGATATCCAGTTCTCCCTCAGCTACAATGACTACCTGGGCCGCCTCACCGTAGTGGTTCTGAGGGCAAGGGGATTAAAGCTCCTGGAAGAGAGCCATGCTACCAGTAAGTGTGATTTCCTCTCTGCTGTCAGCTCCAAAATTCCTGTTTTAATTTGCTCCTTCTTCATCAGTCCACCCAGACTTGCACGGAGTGGCTCTGAAAAGAGCAAATGAACATCCTGGTGATTTAATTTGAGTGGAAACGAGACATACTTTATTACTGGGATAATTAGATTTCGATAGCTCAGTTCTGCTATGTTTTGGCTTTGTTTCATAACAAATGGTTTGTCTCATGTCATCAGTAGCAGTTTTTTTTTTTTTTCCTCCTGCTTTAATACAGTTAATGACATGCCTTTGCCATGCTCCAACCCAGAGAAGGCAGTATTTCAGGAGATACTGACATTAACTGAGTTGCCTCAAGGCAAAAGCCCAAAGGTAACAGCTGCAGGACAACTGCTTAAGCTGAACTTAAGCAGTCCTAGGGTCCTGGGGAGACCTGAAGTAGGAAAAGATGAAAGCCTTGCTATTGTTCAAAGGATGCTGGCATGGAATCACAATTTTTCTCCCTTTCTACAATGGTAGTTTCCCCTCATACATCATGCTCACGTGTCCTTGGCTTCAGAGATGTCGAGTGCAGAGATCACTTCAAAATGCTGTTTAAAAATCTAAAAATTCAAAGCAAGAATAGAACGAAGAACCAAACTTGCATTTGAATCTGTAGTGATTTTTCTGAAGGGCTCTGAAACTAAACAGTATTAATGCAAAATACACCCAGCAGTTAAAAAGTAAGGAGGTTTAGTTTTCTATATATACACATCAACTATGCAGATTTTTTGAGGTTTGAGTGGGCTGCTATCAGGTTGTTCAACTTTAGAAACAATGCCCTCTAAATGAATAAATCTACATTCATAATGTTAGAGATAAGCTTGCTCTGTTTACAGTAAAACACATAAATGAAGACATGCACAGTAAAATGATGAGAATATGGAAGTTTCCAACAGGCAGAATTGTACCCTGTACACTCTCTGCAAGCAAAATATATTACAGAATGTAAAACCAAATAACTAAGATAAGGATGGCCAGAAAAAATATGACTGGGTCACAGCAGATGAACAAAATAGCATCATGAAAAGTTAATGTTCTAATTTCACATCATCTCAATGTTTTTAAAAGAGAGGGAGAACAGACTTCTTAATAGGTAATGTCTCTGCCTGCAGGTTGTTGGGAAGTTCTGTAGCACAAAGAGCCAGAACCCCATGTGTTTCTTTTTACAAATCTAATGTTAGCCTTCCATGTTATTTTAGTGCTGGTACACTTAAGGTTATTGCAATCAGCAGGAGTCATGGGAATGCTCTGGAAGGAAGAGCTGCCAGAAGGTCATTCTCCAGAATATAGTTCTAAGGGAAAAAAAAGGAAAATTAAATTAATTGGGTGTGATTTCCTTTGGTAATGCCTTTCAAGTATGGCTTGGGGTCCACAGATTCTAGAGCAAATTCTGAAGAAACTGGAATAAAAAGCTTTCTATATTAATAGGGATTAGTAAGTAATCCTTGACAGAAGATACACAGTACAGGACACTAAGGAGACATTTCTTTGTAGATTCAAATTGCTGAATTAAATGTATTAAAAAGTAATAAGAACATAATGAAAAGTCATACGCTGTGCTAGTAGTGTTTATAGAACTCTTTCCATATATAGCACTTGGGTAGCAGCTCTGGAAAAAAAAACACACCCATGAAAACCACCTCCAAACATCTGTTCCAGTAATCGTGCACCCTCTGAACCAGTAATGACAACCTAGGGGATCTGTGGAAATAACAAGGAGACATTAGGAGTCTATTAATGCTGTCTCGGTCCTGATATTTCTAAGTATTTTTGCTACACAGATGAAACTTAATTAACTGAATACAAGGGAGTAATAAACACAGCAGCAGCATGGAATCTATTACTGCTTCACTGGAAAAGAACAAATCTTTAGCCATCAATTAAGATTAAATTTCTACATGCTCATCACTAAATTTTGTAGCAGGATAAGGAAGAATGGAAAAATTCAGACTGCATTGTCAAGGACCTACTGATCTAAGGCCACAACACAATACAGGTCTCCTTCAGGAAGCAAACAAAAATTTTTTGTTCTTGTCCCCATACTCACATATTTGTAATATTTTCTAGAAGAAAGAGCAGAGATCATTGATCTTAAATTTTCTACAGAATCCCTTACCACAGGGCTAGAAATAATTAGGAAAACTTCTTGTTTAAGGATTCTTCTTTGACTAGGAGGCTGTTTCCTTGAAACACATCTGGTCCAAGTGCAGGCTGCAGCTATACAACACAGCTCCTCCCTCATGGTCTCCCTTGTGTTGGATCAATCATGTGATCAAATACATGAAATTAACTACTGACCCAACAAAGTAAGCCTTCAAGAAGTCTCAGATAAAGGGAAGGTACAAGGAAGATAAGATGAAAGATACATGCTAAGAATGTAACTGCTCCTTTTAACAGCTCTTAAATTGCAAAGTGCACTGCAAAACTGCCTAAGTACTTTGTGCACTCCCTTCTCAGTGCTAGAAATTTCTCAGGTCTTCCCCCAGCTGACTCTGATCTATTTTCTTCTTGAATTTCTTTTTTTCTCTCCAAGGTGTGTATGTTAAAGTCACACTAATGAACCATAATAAATTCATCAAAAGTAAGAAGACAGCACCTGTTCTGGGCTCTCCCAACCCAGTGTATAATGAAACCTTCAGTTTCAAGGCAGATCAGACAGAGCTGGATACAGCAAGCTTGAGTCTCTCTGTGCTCCAGATTATCAAGGGAGAAAGTAAGCTATATAATTATAGTTAAGATGTCGTAAGTCTCCTACATATTACAGAGATGCTTAAATCTGAGAGGAACTAATTTGTTTTCAGCAATAATCATAAAACATATAAAAGGCTTGGAGTATTTCACAGCTTGTTTAAAAAGCTGAACAATGTATTTGCTGTAAGTGTGTGTGCGTTTCAGAGGCTAAAGATGAATTTAAATAGAAGACATGAATAACTGTAGGCTGGTCACTGTCACTACAAGGTGCTCTACTTCTGTTTCATTCTGGGTATTCTCAGAAAACCAGCTTATGCAATTATGTTCTGTGAACACTTGTGTGTATAACCCCCAAAATTTTCAAGCTGTTCACAGTTCAAGCAGTGAGAAAGAAGAGACTACAAACATCCCCATTCCCTGTCAGGAAACCTGGTGGTTGAAGACACCTTTTATTAGTAATTGTCAGAATCCGGTAAAGAACTCTGCTTAGAAAAGCAAATCAGAATTAATTTCTTTCACTGCTCACTAGAAAAACAGCTTCCCTGAAGTATAAATATGATCTCAATAATGAAAGGTGAATACCCTGATTTGAATTCATAGAATACTAAAAAAATTGCTTAGGTGAGATTTTTGGGAAGGCGCTTTGGCTTTGAGGATTGACAAGAACTAGGATCAGTACTTGAGCCTTTCATCATTTTCACTTGCCAAACACTTTAGAAACATCCTGAAGTTCATGTAAAGCAGGTTCAAATTATTTTCCTCATCCACAGCTGAAAAGTTCAGGCACAAAGAAACAACCTGCTTATTGGCAGGGGGGTGGTCAGCGGAAACCCACGCACTGCCATTTCTGTCTCAGTAACTAAATCTACTCTTTCCCAAGCTAGAATGCTATATGAATCCTACTAAGGCTGCTGATGCCCAGAAGCAGGGCACACTCCCACACTACACTTGTGGCAGAGGGTCTGGGCAGATACAGATCTGTGTGCCTTAAACCGATTCTAGCTCAGAGTGGAGGCAATAGGGTAGGCCTGAACTGACTAAGTGCCCACTTACTGTGGTACCTTTTAATGCTGAATCTTTGCAAGGAGAATCTACAAAACTTGAAATACAGAGTGAATTCCTTGATGAAAATTTTAATTTAAAAATAAATTTCAGAATATGCATTACCCAGAGAAATAAAAGTTAATATTCTGATTAGGTAAGGATTTCAGAGAAGCACTTACAGGTGTTAATCACTAATGGCTTTCTTTTTTCCCAGAACCACATCCGCTGGGACGTGTAGTAGTTGGGCCTTTCATGTACACCCGTGGCAAAGAACTGGAACACTGGAATGAAATGATCAACAAGCCCAAGGAGTTGGTTAAACGATGGCATGCTCTCTGCCACAGCATGTAAATAGCACGGATCGAAAAACCCCCACAACCTTAAAATGGAAAAGCTCTCACTATCTTTCATAATCCAATGATAAAGGGTACAAAATCTTTGACCATTTTACACTCCTAAGTAGACAAGAATAAAATAAGTAAATTCTTTTCTTGCCCAAACACAAAAAGAAAACTTAGTCCCTGCTAGGCTGGAACCCTGTCTTTCCTCTCTTCAAAATATATTTCCAATTTAATTAATATGCAGCAGAGTAAAAAAAAAAAAGGCAAACAGGAAGACAAATATGATTTCCTAGTATTAGTTATTTTGACTAGTAAATTCCAATTCTTAGTCACAGGTTCTAGGCACAAATGATCATTCATGATGTGGATAGAACCCAAAATGACCTAAGAACTATCAATGATGATACCAGGCCTAGCTGTCCACTGAAAAGGGATGGAAGTCCAGTAAACATGCCAAAACAGATAAAGCCCTAAAGATGTTGACTAACTACTAAATTTACAATTTATTTAAAATAGTAGCATTGTATTGAAGTCCTCTTTTGAATATGAGTGGTGGAAAGCACTGAATGTTCATTGGTCAAAAATCTAGACACACCTGCTTGCAAACCCCCTCAAGAGAGTATTTCTTGCAGTGATTCAGTTAGATGTTTTCAGCTGACTCCAATGTACAACACTCTGCGTTGACACTAAGGGAGAGGTATAGAAGTCCTGAAGTCTCAAATGACTGGAGGCTGGCCGGACTACTGCAGTACTCTGAGAAAATACTACGAGGGCCTTCTCCTGTCCTTGTATTTCTCTGTAAACACATCTCTGCTGGAGACAGAGCATCGATTACAAAACCCTTGTGTTTGACCTAGTATAACCATTCTTACATTGAAAATCCAATTAGCTTAAGTCCCCAGGATATCTCTCTGTTTTCTTCATTAAGTAAATTACTGTTCTGTAAAATAACTCAGAACAATTATTTTTAATCAAAATAAATAGGACATTCTGCCCTTCATTGTTCACTGGGGACCCAAACTCTGTACCTTTCTCACCATACAGTCATAAGCCAGACCCACAGACTATTGCAGCAAAATATTTTGTACAATTATGTTCCAACCTCTGCAGCTGAAATAAAGCCAGCTTCCTTTCAAACAGGATACAATATTAATTCAATATGTTAAAAAATTATTTATCTGGGGAAATGAGAACACTTTTTGTTAATATTGTTATTATCTAAAGGAAATATGAATAAGAATATATCTGAGAGGAATTGCAAGGTAACACTTCACCTCATTTCCCACTTGAAATGTGACATGGTACCCTCAGTCCGGCTTGCTAACTATACCACTGGGTACAGGTTAATGAATGAGCCTAAATTCATTCCACTTAACTGAATTTTACAAAGTGTTCAACCCTCATGATACATCTATTAAGTGACTAATACCAACACCCCCAAACCCAATGAGCATTTTTTTTTTTTTTTCAAATTTTACTCCTACAAAAACACTGGAAAGAAGAAAAACAATCAATTCAATAAACAACATGTTTGATCTGGAAAGGAAAACTATACATAAACTCTACGATAACTATATTACTACAATAAAACAATTTTACTAAATACATTATGTCCCTCTATGATTTAAATGATACTAATAAACACTAAAGATTGTAGAAGTGAACTATTAAGTAAATCTAACCATCTGAAACATTCTTAATGTACAGTGTCTATTAACACAAAACCCTCTAAAGTGGGAAGTCACTTGTCTGACAATGTACAGTCCAGTCCGAGTAATAAAACAACGTATGGTACTAATGTGGTTTCTTTTCTTAGCACTTCTTAAAGTACCAGCACTTCCAGTTACCATGTTCAATAATTCCAGCTACAATAATGAAGAAACATATTTAAATGCACTTACCAATGCACTTCACTTTGCTCAAGGTGAAGTCAAGGAGAAAGGTCCTTTTTGAACTCCTCAAGAAGTGAGTTGCTCCAGTAAAGCAAGAAAGATTATTAAGTAACAAGGTATAATACAGTGTTATTAACTGTCACATCACAGAGTAATTTTTTTACGTACTACCTTTTACAGATCATCCATCTGGTCTTGTGCTTGAGACTTATATCAAGATGAAGAAGAAAGAATGATTACAAGACCTCTCAGTGCCTAACAGTGCTTTTTTCTGCAAAAAAATCTAAAATTTTACCAAGATACATAGCACAGAAATCTCCATCCAAGAAATATACAAGAAATAGATACAAGATCATACAAAATGTGTCACCCTCCTCAATACTTTTTAGTACTGTTGACAAATAACGGAATTTCTAATGCTCTGCAATAAATCCAGCATGTAACAACAAAAGTATAAGCCCTTCAAATGGCAGTGAGCAGCAACTTACCACCATTCTAGACCAGTTATGAATAATGGCTATATTCTTGTTCTTAATAACAGGATCCCAGATAAGAAGGCCTACTCAGAGTATTTATTTACATTCCTTTGTGGATCACTCTCTTACCTTATCTCCCAACTAAAGTGATACATATACTAATTTTTTAGGAAGCCTAACAATCACTGCAATCTGCACTACTCTATCTTTCCTCCAAGGAAGTGAGACCCCAGATTTGATTGCTCCCAAGGAGCTGTACATTCAAAACCAGCAGCTTGATGAAACTTAAAGGGAGCAAGATGCATTACAGGTGATAAAGGATCCGAAAGCTCCTTCAGCAGAAATCTTTATGCCAGATGGAGGCACAGAAAGTGAACTGGCTTCCAGTTTGAAAGGCAGGGAGTCAACACAAGGCATAAGGATGTAGAAATTTCCCGTAAAATTACTAAAGTGATAAAGGAACCAAAGACACTCTACAGTTATAGTAAATTTTAAGTTAACATTGAACTATGGTGTCTGTCATGTTTGTAGCTTAGATTTCAAGAAGGAATACTGTTAAACAAGAATCAGAGTGGTAATCTGAAAAATCAAGAGAAGAGAAGGGAATAAGGCAGTCAGGTCCAAGTCAGCTGGAGAGACCTAGCCATAGTATGCAGAACTTTGTGGCTAACCACAAACAGCCCACCAATCCAGACAGCAGAACTTCCATCCAAAGTTATCAAATCACCCTAACGAGACTGCACATTGACAGGATGTAAAACAATCTTTAAGACTTCTCACATGTAATTGCTGTTTGGTTTTCAAGAGTGTTACTACACTCAAAATGTTCCTAGAATGTTCTCACTCATACAGGATCAGCATGAGTGCTAATACCTCATTTAAATCCAAATACTGAAATTCCTCTTCCCTTTAACATATTTTTTCCCTGGCATTAAGAAATTAACATTCTAGAACCAAACACTATCAAATAAAGCATGTTAGAATAAGGTATGAAAGGCACAGACACTTAGGACTTCCCCGAAGGTGATAGATTAGGACAATGTCACATCACATGAAGCTACATAAAGTGTTTTTACATTAAGGTGAAATTCAGTCATTGCAAGTATCTTGAATTCTTCTTTTACAAAGCTGTGATTTTCCATATTATATTTAGCACAATTTACTAATTACAGCAAATTTCATTCTGGCTCACCAGAAGAGGACACAATTGGTCTCTTCTGTGACTGGTTCCTCCCTTGCCCTAGGCTCAACCTGGAAATTATCATTCCTCTACAGACAGTCTGCAGTGATTCTTTTGTGTAAGGGGCTAGCTAATTTATTCTGGAGATTGTCTCATCCCTTGCACCTGATTTGCACATCAGTAGGTGCTAGTGTTTTGGTGTTTTGGCTACACAGTTTTTGGTGTCGCTGTGCTGTCTTTCTTCTACTAGTCTCAAGTATATTGGTACAGCAGGAAATTGATCCTGCTGGTGTAAGACCAGCATTTCTATGCTTGCTGACAGAACTGACAGAGACCATTTCAGACAGACAGAAACACTGGAAAATTGTGTTATCACAAAACTGCTAGGGCTTAAACAAGAAAACTAAGCCTGCTATGAGAAGCAGAGATGCACAAACTTGTTTGATCAACAGAATGTGACCAGATTCATCAGTACACAAGTAGTTAAATACAGAAATCAGATCAGTGACCTTGTGGAACTTCAGGTAAGAATTCATTTCTTCAGAGTCATCCAATAATCCTCTGGATTCTCTCTTGCTGCTGGATTGATCAGAAACATTACTACTTCCCCCTTTATTGGTACACAAGAACACACATGGCTCACACATCTCTAATCAACATAATTAAGAAAACAACAGTCCCAAGCTGCTTTCACACAAAATACAACAGAATCCAACCTAGCACCAAGAAACATGGTTATTCAGTTTCAAGTAGCCACTTCCAAGAAATATTATATGAAAGCTGCTCAGCCATGTTACTCGCATTATAATGCATTTGGCAACTTAATTTATCAAATTCAGTTTTGAGAACAGTTCTGTTTGAAGCCTAACGATAGCTGAAACAGCACATGTGGAAACTGATTTTCTAAATGAGAGCAGTGCAGGTAAGATCTGTAAGGATCCAACCAGAAAGCAAACACGATTCATACCCTACAGCTGCTACCAGCTTCAGTAAGAGGCACAATTTGTATCAAAGACATTTATATCAGAGGAAAATACTGATCTATATATTTAATCTCTTTCACAGAGTATTACTTATGAGACTGTTACTTTGTGAAGTCAGGTGCAGTCATCATTTACTCAATCTTTTACTTATAAAAAATACTATCAGAATATCAGAATACATTAAGACTTTAAAAAAATTTAAATGAATTTCTAAATCTGAACAAATTGGGAGAAAATTTTGCAGACCAGTGCTTAACTGGTTAAATTGTCTTATAGCAATTAAGTTCATTTGCCAGCTTATGCCGGATAAATTCTACCACAATGAACACCACAACAATTGATTTATTTAAAGCATCCACACAAGAATGCACAGGTTGAAACTGTTTAAAACCTTAATTTGGTGCAGTGACTTTGAGATATGCAAAATTAGCTTCAGTGAGACAGTTTTGTTTTACAATCTTGCAGCAAAATTGCCAGGAGTAAATGACAATTTTGTGCTGTTGAAAGAAAGCAAGCAACCACAACAGCAAAGCAAGCAAATGTATAACCAAGTTACAGATAATGTATAGGATAAGATAAACTAAACAAAAGTCTTATAACTAACATAACATTACTGAATTGTGGCTGTCTTCCTCTGAGCTGCCATATCTGGGAAAAACTGAGTCTCTCAATACTAGTGAATGTTTCTGGGGAGAAAGGGAAAACAGGTACCCAGTAAAAGTTTATTAAGATAAAAACATATGTATAAAAATAAAATTTATAGCAATTTATCAATATTACAGGAGCAGTATATACTATTAGCAGATATTCCATACCAGTCCTTTGAGGTTTCTTGTATAAGTTAAAAAAAAAAATCCTTTCTTGCATTTTTAGAAATATGTGCTTCCTTGAGCTAAATCACTTTTCTTCTGTTGGCCATCTGTGTGTTCCTCCAGTCTGTTACTCAGTTATTGCAGAGGTCAATGCTTCAAAGATCAGGATGAAAATTTAGCAGATGGAAATCCTTTTGCAAAGGATAGCTGTTTTCATCTAGCACAAAGCAGCTCCTAATTTCCAACAAATAGGATGCTTCCGTATCTGCTAGCAGTAAATGACACAGATCTGCTACTACTGTGCTGTAGGTTATATCTGAAGAGGGCACTGCAAAAGACAGAACAATCCAATTTACTCTTTATTTTCATAACATCACCTAATATTCAAGTTCCACCTCCATGAAAACTACACGGAATTACTGGTTGTGTAGCTCAGTATCTGAATGGATAATTAGCTTTTAGTTTAGTATTTAAGACCGTGCTAAGATTGTTTCTCAAACTGTAACACCCGTGAGTCATGTAAACCTCTCAAGAAGTCATATAGAATGTATCAAGGGAAGCTTGTCTGAAGTACCACCCATTTACTACAGAAATATGCTTTTATAAAAATTGTTAAAAGATTCTATTTTGCACAGAAGTAATCCATTTAGTTACTGAATATTTAGTTATAAAACATAATAAATGTTCATACCATCTCACTTTTTGCTACCTCAACTCTGAATTTCTGAGTTGGTCAGAAAGCAACTGAAGTGTTCTCTTTGAGGCTCCTCTTTTTTTTGCAACTCTTAAAATATGAGCAATCATATTTCCAGAACAATCTAATTCCAATTTTAAATTGTCAATAATTAAAAATTTTACTTCCATTGTGAACTTTGCTGCCTGTTTGTCACAAGTAATTCACTAAACAGTACCTATGAATCTATTCAGCCAGTCTGCAGGAATATTGAGGAAGATTTTTTCCATCAACTCAGATACCACATGAACAGAAATTTCATATCCTCCATCTTCCACTGTCATCAAAGCAGGTCTAGATCAGAAGACAAAAGACACTTGAAAGTTAGCTGATATGGTTTTTTGACTGAAGCAAAATTTCTAAGTGAGAGTAATAAAATGTAATATACACTCTCACCTCTGTCAAATCAGTAGGGTTGGAATGAGTTTGAGAAATATACTGAATTTATTACTTAGTGTTAAAACAACTTCTAAAACTATCAAGTAAGCCTTACCTTCAGACAACTGCAGAAAACAATGCTAAATAAATAATATATTTACATTTACATATAAATGTACTTACCTACAAATATACAAGGAATAAATAAAATTTTGAAATGTGAAGTAGGGCGACAAACTTAGGTGTATTACTTGGAATGGCATCATCTGTATCAACATCCCCTAATAGTCTGTTTTCACAGTCACTACATAATACCAAGATAAGTATGTACTATGATAATTACAAATAATTTCATGTACTGCTAAGCAAGCAAAAAATCCTCCTCTTGCTGGAAACCATCTCCTACATATGATATGGTCTACAGTATTCCTTTTAGGTCTGAAATAAGCCTGGTCAGGGACTGCTGTCCTACAAGCACTGGTCTTTCCAAATTTTGCTTTTTCATTTGATTCAAAAGTGATATTGGATGACAAGCAACTGGTAAAAAGCGATCTTCCCTTTTTACAGTGATAACACTGTAAAGAGTGATACAGGTATTCCCTGTATTTTGAGTCTTCTTTCCAAGCCATCATTATTGATGCCATACCTTTTTATTGTTCTCCCAAATGAATCCTTGCTATTGGTTTTTGCTATGCTTCTGTGAGATGACCCCTTACCAGTCCTCTATAGTGATGATCAGCAGGTAGTTTCTGCATGTTTTCAAGCTTCTGACTGATTTTACTAAGCCTAATCATTTATACAGCTGATGCTGCTTCTACCCAGCATATGCTCTTTGGCTGCCTTGAGACTACTTACAATTTGAACATCTGTACCATCAGTATTCACATTTACTAGAAAATCTGCACTGTTCTGATCACAGCAGGATGCAATGCTCTGTCCTGACCATCCCACAGAAGAAATTAAAATAGTAAACATCAGGCCATAACACAATAACATAAATCCTGGTTATGGCAATATTGGAATGGTACCAAAACAGTTTATGTTAAATAAAGTAATAAAATAAGGCACAACCATCTTCAGTGCAGAACTTTTCAATGGGAGATGCTCCCAACAGGATAAAATGTTCTCATTGCAGAGATGGTAGAAATGAAGCACAGGCAATCACTTCAAAAGACTAGCAGAGCTGCACTGTCAAACAGTTTCTTGACAATTGGAGAGTGTAATTAATAAACTTAATTAGCATGATTCAAAGTACTTAACAGCCCTGATTTGAATGCCTGTGAAGCACAAAGGCAAATGACTTCGAATACGCCATTTTTCCAGCAGGCAAGCCATCTGACTTGCCATCTGTTAACCTCAAAGCTACAGCTAAATTTCCTAATCTTAAGTGATCAAAAGAGATACGGGAACTACATGTCCGATTACCCGTGGAACTATTTAAAATCTGTTGGTATAGACACAAACCAAGGGCCAGACTATTTGTAGTCAATTAAAGACTGATGAGTCCCTTCATGACAGAAAGCTTCACAAGAGTACAGTTATATGCTCAGCTTCCCAAATAATTGTGGGCAACTATTTTCTCTGAAGAAATGTATTTTGGTCCACACAATTTATGCTGAAGTCCATGAAAATTATTGCGACTTCCAGAAATACTAAATTAACATTTTTGAAACAGTATAATTAACTTATTATACACACTTGCAGAGAAATGTATAAGAGATGTTGCAGAATTTAAATCTTTCAAAACCATAGGCAGATGTGGTCTACAGATGTAACTCACAAATTGGGTGATGCATTAGGAAAGATTAACTTTGCTTCATTCTTGGTTATTACATGCTGAGCACCTGTTTCTCCATTCATACTCTCTCACGGTCACCTAAGTCTTCATTCAGATAACCTTATTTACTTCAACAAGTGTGAACTGCCATGGTGAGAAAAAATTCAACACAGCCTTCTAAGAGAGCCCAGCACTGTCGGTTTTCTTCCAGTAGCACCACAGAAAATGCAATTTTGTGATTAACTTTATTCTTTAAATACCATTGTTTTAAATATAGTGAATTTAAATTATTGTAAAACAGCTATGAATCTATTTAAGGATATAATTAAATTCACTAAAGGAAAGCATCATTCTACAAAAATACTCCTTAGAGGCTACTGAGAAAATAGTCTTCAGTACCCATATACAAAGCTGGTGAAGCACAACAGTGAAATCAGCTTTTCCACTAGTACAGAGGGTTGTGAATAAGTATCTAGAAACCTCCTATCACTTTGCTGCTACTGTTTAAAAGTTCATCTTTTTAAATGACAGCTACCCATTGGTATATACTTAAAAATTATCTGAAGGGAACACTATCATCATACCAAATTCCACAGAAAAGTAAAGTATAAATTTCTACGATCTTCTGCCTCATTATTACCACTACAATTAAAGCGTTCACTGTTCTTGGTATCTAACATAGAAAAAAGAAAAACAAAGCTAAGCATATACTCATCCATCTATCTTAAGCTTGGGCCTTCAGCATCTGACTGAGCTGCGCTATAATCACAGCAAATTAACAAAACTGGGTGCCTTCATTTCAAAGGAAAAATATTATAAGGAATGACTAAACTGATCTGCAGTATTTAAACCCAAGATTTTAAGGTTAAGTCTCAAATACCAAAATCTTGTCAGATCTGTTTTCCTGTCACAGTGTATATTTAATATCTTAAATATTTATAAAACTATAAAATAAAAGAAATTCTATGTTAGGTTAGTAAGTTACTACACTCTCTGAATCAAAGCAGCAAATCAAATTACATCAAATCCTACGTTTTAAGAAGTCTGCAATATTTAGTATTATTACATTTTACTCATACTAAGTAGAAAACAATAAGGAGATGCTGGTGGTTGTTGGCATTGCTAGAAATAGAGCATACTGAACTTCCCACCTCCTTATACTGAGGGACTAAAAACAATGGAAATGGACATCAATTAGCAAACTACAGAAAAAGTAATATTTTCTACTAGCTGTGCATACAATTTTATAAAACAAGACTAACACTAACCCAGTGTTAGTGATCAAGCTCTTGAGTAGTACAATAATGCTAGGACATATTTAGTCAGTGAATTAGTTTTTAGCATTTCTTTAGCAAAAGACATTTTTTTTTTTTGTCAGGCTGTAAACGTATTAAGTTATCCTACAGTAAGAATTTGGAAATACTACCAAGAAGCTGCATTCTTACTAATCAGAGCGGAATTTCAGGGCAAAAGTGACAGACTTTTCTTTGAAAAAAGTTCTGCATTTAAGTTCCACATCAAGATGTGTTCACATGCTGAGAACACAAGCAGTTGAAGTCTATTGTTTTCCTGTCACCTCTTGCATGACAGAGAAAATTGAGGTCCTTCAGGACTACATGAAAGGTCAATCTCATGAAAGAGAGGGGGAACCTTCTCAGTTAAGAAAAGACTTTGCACTTAAGCATCCCTCATAGGAAAATAATTAGCATACAAACTTAGAGATGCAAGACTTTTAAAGATTGCACAGAGGAAAAAGATTGTCAGTACCTTGTTAGACAAATGGGAAACTAGTATTTAAATCAAAGCTAAGAGAAAAACTATTCAGTATGCAATGATTCATTAAATTCACTATGAAATAGTTTAGGAATAATTTTAGAAAGAATCTTGGTAGAAAATTTACATAATCTAGAATTCTATTATGTCTACAATTGTCTCAGCTTTACCTACACATCTTTCAAGTAGCTATGGTATTTACATCTCAAAAGTCCAAGATAAATTTAATTGAAAAAAATAGTTGATAATATTATTCCTATATCAACTGGATCTGTTTAGTTTATTTTCTGTAAGTAAATGTGCATATACATCTTGTCTTACAGTGCCATCTGCTGCTAATTTAGTATCTCTGCTCACTATGAGGAAGTTTATTACAAACATTTGTTAATATTACTGGTGCAAGGCTACAATGGATTAATCAGTCTAAAAATATGGTACTGATACAGTATTGGGTAAGCCTCATTACCTTATGATGCCATATTCAAGGAAAGTAAAAAGTTAATTTAAATAAAGAATATTACTTATAAATGACAATATAATACAGCAATTCAAGAACAGCTCCTTGAGAATTCATTAGCATAGAAATTGCTAACCATATCTGAAATATAGAATTTTATATATGGGGAAACTTAAAAGGCAGAAAGTTATAGTTTACATTCTTTTAATTTTGTTTACCTGTAGAATGTTTTTATTTTGTTGTATGGTAAACACCTAATACATTGCTTGTAGATCATATTCTCATCTGTCTGTAGTTCCAAACCACATTTAGCACAACCTGCATACGTAATCATAGGCAGAGAAGCCAGAACACACTCCAGTGAAGTGTCAGCACGGAAGATGAGTTGCTTGTACTGACCAGTTGAAATGGTAAACTTCAGTTCTAAGATATGGGCTTTCAATTGAACCACTCCTACGAAAACAACAATCAAACTCACATTCGGTTTCATTTATAACTGAAAGTAAAAAAAAAAAAAATCAAGGTTTACAGTTGACTCAAACCCAAAATCATAACAGTTTATGATTTTTTTCCCCTTTAGTAGCACATGCTCATATTTTTAGAGATCATTTATACAAAGAAAAATCATTGTGATTAAATATTATTTTTAAATGTACAAAAGTCCCACATTTTTAGGTACTATTGTAGATGTCAACACAGAAGAGCCTGAATAAGAGATCAAGATATTACAATTGCACAAACTTCCAACTGCTTTTCTTCCACGCTAATTCAGAGACATTGAAAAGCACAGCTTTAACAACTTAGCTTTCCACCACTTATACATAAACTAGACTTAAATGCTGTATTACCAACTTTACTTAGTTCCTTCTTAATTTTAACACCCCTTAGCAATCTTCTAGTTTTATCTTGGAGAGAGAGACACTGTGTAAAATGCTTTCTTTGTTCTTTTGTAAGTTTTCAATAGCAGTAGCTATTTCACTCTTGCTTTAGAGAATTCTAGTTTTGGAGACAAAATATTGAACAAACTTTCAGTGATTAATCACATCATTACTGAACTGGTTGGCATAGACAAAGGCAGCATTTCTCCCTATGTTCCTAGGCTACCTCATACCACACCTATCTCACCTCTGGGCTCACTGAATGAAGGCTGCATTCACAATTTGGCTGAGTACTGCACAGCAGCCTCCAGAATAAATTCAGACTCCCCAAACAGTGCTAACTTAAAAAAAGGCATTTTACTTGATAGAGCACCTGTTTTGCTTAGTTATGCACTGCACAACAGATACTACAGAGCTATGGGTAACAGCTTTACCTGAGCACTTCTCCTCCAAATGTGCCGAGAGCTTTGTCACCTGCATGAGGGACGTTTTGCTTTTCTGAAACTTTTCTTTAAATTCAATTGCCCTTTTGTCATCATCAAACAAGCATTCACAGGATGACCATGGAGTTGTGTGCAGTTCAAAGTCACCCGAGACAGAACTACGTTGAACTAAAAGGTATTTAAAGTCCCATATGTGACCTAAAAAAAAAAAGCAAACAGAAAAGTTTATTTTCTATACCTTGGTTGATTTATAGAAAGCCAAGGTCACTTACAAGCTTGAGAAACAAATTGGAAAGACGTTGTCATACGGTCAGCTCCAGCAACTTTATTTCAAGCCTGATTACATGTAAGGTTTTTCATTTCTTTTCCCTATGGACCTTGCACAAATCCTCCCATAACAGAATTATGCTTTCATTTCACTTGTACTGAATTCAGCTTTCAAGACAACTCAATTTTTTGAAAAAGAAACCAGCTCAGAAATTTCTTCTCAGCTCTAATAGGGAAAAGACGGCAATGTTTAGAAGACAAAAAAAATCTTCCTATAATTAATCAACTTCCATCTTTAATATGTCCCCATTTTTTCAATCTTCCATCTCCATAATTACTCCAATTTAAAAAAATATTTTTTCCATCTTCCAATTGACTCTCTAATAAAGAAAAAGACTTTAAAATTTGAGATTACAGTAGATTAACATATAAGGTTGTCCTTCACTTTGTTATAAAGAATCCAGTGTTCACCTACTAAGTCTGATAGCCATTTACCTGCTATTTTTCCCCATATTTGCCCAAACTGAAAGGTGAAACCAAAATAGTAATTTTTGGATATAAGGTTAGAAAAATACAGATTATTTTTAAAATTTATTCAGGTGTCTCTATAAACATTTTATTAGCATGCTTTAGTATTTTCTTATTTTGGATTAGTCTGGTTTTTGGTGGTCACTTGCTAAAATTGCAACAACCTGAAAAAAAATCGGCTGTCAGATGCAGTGTTTTACAGTAAGATACGCCAAAGAAACTTCTTCTCTGGACATCAGTCTGATTTCATGCACCTCGTATCTGAGCAGAGATCTTGCAGCCCTTCAGAACTGACTGTGCTCCAGTCTGAAGCAATATTCAGGCAGGAACTGTAGAGCACCACCAAGGAAAAGTCTAAACAGGAGGAAACAAAGAAGCACTTGTCCAAGATATATGGAAGTAGAGGACATAATTTAATTAGGGTACAAAATTTGGTTGAAACCTGAATTTAACATATTATTCAAATCTTCAACATTCCTCTGTTGGGCAGAAAACTGTCATAAAATATGAGTAAACTGTAAGTAATCAAGTTAACAGAAGTGTATTTAATGAAATGAATCTTTGGTAACCCAAACCAGATAAGCGTAAAGCATGAATTGAATGTCTGATGGCTGTATACTGGAAGCTTGGACTGATTTTTACCAAGAGATGAAAAATAAATTTAACTTTTACTGGCAACAATTTTTAGATGCTCTAGAACTGCATAGTCTTATGCACTTTAAATATGTGGACAGTTTAAAAACACAAATTTTCATACCTTTCTCTACAAGACAGTAAACACATGCCAGAGCTGATCTATGACTCCTAGCAAGGACAGATGTTGTGCTCTTCCTGTAACACACTCACACTATTTATCTGTTGTGCATGCTTTAGTATCATGTGAATTTATCTTTTTGGCTATCTTACTAGGATCAAATGTTCATGGCTTGTCTATGATTAAGTATTTGAACAGTTGAGAAATCGCTCTTATCTTCATTTTCAGATAAACCTTTAATGATTAAAATACCAACTTCTAGACACACAGAACACTAGCTGGCGAGTAAGACATGAGACTTACATCAAATATGAACACAATACTACAGATATCTACATCTTATACTGCTCTAGGGACTAGAGAATGATACATTATTGTGTCTTTGAAATTACCTTCAGTACTTGCTTTATGAGCTATAAAAAAAATGCCTTAGAATTCTGTACTTTGAAAAGTGCAATATTTTATCATACTAAATTCTATAAGATTTTGAAGCATCTCACAAACAGTATATACCTGCTCACACTGAAGTATGCACAAAAGTAAGAGCCATGTGGGTATTATGTAGTAAAGTTAATTGATTAATGATTACACTGAACCATCTTCAAATAGTTTAAGAGGAGGTCTTGCAGTGAAATGATTTCTAAGAGTGGAGAGTTCTTATAAATTGAAGCGAAATGGGCAGAATTCAGAGTAGGTAAATTTGATAGGTGAAGATTCACTATGAGGTTGTTCAACCTTTCTGAGTTTTACTTTGTGCTATGCAAAAGCCAGCCTTTTAGTCAGATATACTCAGCACTTCAAATAATGTGGCATTTACTTCCTCAGCATACCCGCTGATCAGAAATACAAACTGTTATCAATTTAGATAAGCCTAATTTCACTTACCTAAAAAACACAACAAAGCCAGGAATAAGACAAAAATTCAGTAGCAGTCGCTGCTAAAACACAGGCTATGTATTTTTTGCAAGAGATGTTATCAAGTCTACCTGCAACTAACTGAAAGCAAGACCACTAGGATATAAAGCCTGATACCATAGTGAGGTGTAAAGCAGAGAATGAAAACCAGAAGTAGAAAAAAATAGCTAAAAATGCTAAACCAAACAACAATAAGGAAGACTGGTAACAGTTAACAGTCAAGTTTGGGTTTTTTTATATTTGTAACTAGGCACCAGTGCACCTTGTATCTAGATTCAAGTTTTTAAGTACTCAAGCTGTTTCTGTCCTGTGAAATGAGCGCATTCAAGTTCTGTGGCTCGTGGCACTGCTTCTAAATAAGGAAGACGTTAGAATAGGTATCAAATATGTCACCCTTCCAAGGGAAGTATTTAAAGTTGAATGAGAAAAATGTAGCTAGCAAAGCACTTTAAAGATTAATAGTATCACAAAATCCTTTTACAGCTACCTATGGGTACAAGGACTTTACCTTTTTTCATTTGAAGTTGAGAGCACCAGGAAGCCCCTGCTCCCCACAGCACCATTCTATAGTGTTGATCTCTTTTCTGTTCTACTGTAAGAATAATTTTTCTTTGGTTGCCACCTCTGTAGCTATACACAGATTCTGAAAAAGTATGAAATTAAGACTTCTGTAGTGAAACACAAACACATAAACCTTATGTATCAATATTAAGAGGAAATCATGTTGCTATCAAATTTTATGGTACAATAGCAAAGAAGAATATACCTACAATTTCTTTATAACAGAATGAAAGCAAGCTGATTTCTTCAGCAATGTTAATCTAGTTTGAAGGAATGCATAGAGTATATTAGTTTATCTTGGTCCATATAAATACTCAGCAACTGGGCACCTCCCTTTGAAACAGATCTAAGCATCTTTCAGCTCTCACTCATCCCGGCTAGTTTAAGTGGAAAGAAATTGTACTCAATCTCTCAGCAACACACTGTCATAATGGGCAGTTAAAGTTCCTGTAGTTTCTGTGGAACTTACTGAATGAAACACTTCTCCAGCAAGCACTACATTTTTCAGCACTCTTGCTATACACCTATCTTCCCTGAAAAGCATTTTGAGCCCACATTCCACTTGTCTAAGATATTTCTGCTGCCAATGCTATACTTCATACATGCATCTCTCTTCAATCCTCCATCTTACTGAAGACCACACTATTTAGAGCTGTGGAGATGCTCAAGCCATCTCACTGAGAAGTCAATACATTAGTAACTGCAGCCTTTAGCAAGTGCTTGTTCATAAGTGAAAGGACACCAATCCCTCAGTGAGTAAGAACATCACATACCAGGGCTCACTCCCTGCCTGCTTCTCCCACAGATGCAAACACTATTGATCAGTGTTAGTGTGTAGTAACCTCCTTTCAGGAGCTGACAATCACTATTTCCTTCTTGTCTCTAACTGCTGTGCCTCCCAGGAGTGGATCACAACAAAGGTTTTCCTTGTGACTCTCTCTTGTGTCAAACACTGGTTTATGGAATAGGAAAGAACCAGAATTGCCTTGCAAAATTACTGTGTTAAGTTTCATCTCTAGTTGAAGTTCTGGAAGTTGAAGTCTAGTGCCTGAACTTACCTGTTAATACAGTAATGTTGACAATTTTCAAGACTGAGTGAACCAATGTATTTGGCTGGAGCTGGTCAAGCTGCATATACTGAACACTATCCAGTCTCTGAACTTGTCTTTGAGGAATGTCTCCAAAGTGTGGAAATTCTGATGATATATATGCCAATAAACCATGGAGAACACCAGCATCCACTACAGGATAAACTTATATGAAAAAAACCCAAAGTTAAAGGCACCTTTTTCTAAGCTTAAAAGTAAAAAAATTATCAGTTAGTACATATTTACACTGACAACACCAAAACCATTTTACAATAATTCTAAGGGAAGAAATTCTTGATATGTGTAACACTTGATCCAAAATAAAACTGTGCTTCATCCGTCTCGTCTACTTCATCTGTCCCCTCTTGATAACATCTCAAAGTTAAGCCAAGTACAATATTCTATATTACACTATAAATAGGAAAGAAACCTTCTATGAGAGATTGGTAAGAAGAATAGCCATTCTTGATTATTTACCCTAGAACTCACCTTAAATAGCAGGCAGTAACAAACATCAGGAAGACTGTAAGAACAATGTAAGTTCATGGTGATACTTACACTGTATTCTCCCCTTAGTCTCCAACCCTCCATGGCTCAGGTTATCTTTAAAGACTTCGTGCTTAATAGCCTGCAATGAATTACTTTCCTTGAAGATACTCTTTAAGCCTCTAAAATTTTTGCAAAGAATTTATTCCTCATGAAGTCTCAGACATCTTATGGTTAAGCCCTGGGATAGCTGCTGTTTCTCAAACTAAGCTCAAAGAATTCAGTTTTTCAGTTCTGAATGGTAACCACTCAACTTTACCACAAACTCCAAATGTTTATCTGATGTCATCACATCCATATCTTGTCCACGGGTGTTCCTGTCATGCTTTCCTACAGTGTTTTATACCTCTCAGTTGCTCACATTTCCATTTTACCCCGTGTATGAGGAATTGCCAACAAAAAGAAGTACTTTAAATAGCTATTTTAATGTGATTTCTGTGGAAGGTTATGCAATGTAATCTTACATTCTTCTGGACTGACAGCTGAGCAGTTCCCTAGATTCAGCAACTGACTGGAAAATGTAGATTGCAGCATGATTTCTCCACACCAAAGATTCTCATACATTGTTATATCTAAAAGGAAAAAGAAAAGCAACCTTATCAACTCATGTATCAACAGTATTGAAGTGTATCATACTTAACAATAGAATCATCATACACGTAGGTGTGAAAGACAGTATGAAAGAGATCACTTGGAAACAAAGTAGGTTTTTTTCATCTACTAACACCATTAACAATGAGTTTCTCAATATTTTGATGTAATTCCATTCATAATATATTTAATAGTCTCATAGCAGGTACTGTATAAGTATAGTGGGTGACTGTATTGGGCAAATTATAGTGCAACATTTCAGAATGGGAAGCACTTACGATGTATGTTGGGATAATAATGTCCAAGAAGAAAAGAAAAAGCCCAGCTTATCTTCAATGCCTAAAAAACCCTATCTATAAGCACTTAAAGAACTCTTAATGAGAAACAAGCATCTTATTGCCTGAAAGGAGACCGTAGTGAGGTGAGGGTGGGTCTCTTCTCCTAAGTCAAAAGTGATAGGACAAGAGGAAACAGCATCAAGTTGTACCAGGGGAGGTTTATTGCAAAACTGAAAAGGATTGTTCTGGTCAACTCAAGCCCTAAATTAAGCACAATGCTATTTTTTTTAGTACAACATTCTCTGAAAGAGAGTTAGTTTTGCTCCTATTAAGTATTAAAGAGTACAAAGGATTTATCAGGAAGAATATTCTTTATTAGCTAACACATTATGAAGAAAGTGAACTGCAAACAGCATTTTACATTTCTGCAGTCTGTGTCAGTTACTAATCCACAACATAATCCATCTCACGATGCTGATACTAAACTGCAACTTCCCAGGAGGAAGAGCATTTTTCATTCTGAGACTGAACAAACTATCATGATTTTACAGTTCATCTGGTGGTCCAACAGCAGAGAATTACAAAAATTCTGTAACTAGAACATCTGGTTTGTAGTAGCACTTTTACCTTTTCAGGAACAACTGGTTTAAAACAGAATACACCTGACTACTTATGGCATTGCTGTGCCTCAGATCAAAGGCTATAGATAAGAGACAGGCAAACCTCTATGGGGCAGGTGATGTTCCACTGGCAGGATGACTGAGAATCCCAAGTGACATTGAGCAATGGAAGCGATATAAGAAATATACTTACAAATGCTTAGCCATAGTTCCAAATTACTGGTTACATATTGTTCTACTCTAAACAGGCATTTTAAAAAGGGAAATAAAGGAACTCTCACCTGTAAGCAGTACAATATCCCCAGGAAACACAGTGAGAGACCAAAATGCAGCACCACGCCACAGCACCACCTTTCTCTCAATTTCCGACTGGTCCGTAACTACAATTGTTGCTACAGGAACTTTACAGGAAGATTTTGGTCTGGTCTTCACTTGTATTTCTTTGATATGACAAGGATGGACTATTGTGACCAAAAGATTGTACTTTTGATTTTTGCAGCAGCAGTTCTTAAGTGACGATAATTTCTTTTGAAATGTCTTTAATTGGGTTGCTTGCTCTTGATCCTCTCTCATCTCAGGACTGGTTGGAGAGGAATTTAGCTTAGTTCTCTTTGATTTCGGCTGTCTTTTAAATACTGAGTGATAGATATGAAAGGAATCTTCACACTTGCGTGCTCTTTTAGAAGAGTTCGTCTGAGAGCTGTCCACTTGAGAGCACAGTATTCCTGAACTCAATGGTTCAATATGGATTTCATTTACAAATTTCTCAGCAGGAGCATTAAGCTTGTGAGACTTCTCTGTATTTTCCTGAACACTTCCTTCTTGTTTTATGGCTCCAAAGCAAACATTTTTCCCATCATCCTCAGAACTGAAAAGTTCAAGGGAACTTGTATATTCATTTTCAGCCACATCAAGACATGTTCCAACATTAGAATCAAATTGGAAGTGATCATATTGACATTCTTCAGGGTTTTTGCCACCTTCTGTTTCTGATAGTTTTATGATTCTTTTCTGCATCTCATTGCGATCTTGTGCAAAAACAGCCATCTGACTTGAAGTCATTACACTACGAAATTCAGTATCAGTTGACACTGCAAGGTCTGAACAATCCTGTGGTTCTCCTTTGGGTTTTGACTCTTGATTTTGGGGGAAAAATATGCCCAGGTATTGACTTAGATCTTCACGGTGATCACTTCTGTGATCTGACTGAACACCTTGTCCCACAGACCTTAGATGTATGCTAATCTGCTTAGTACCAGCAACCAAATCAGAAATATCAGAACCGTTAACTTCTAAATGACTGGCTTTTCCTTCAGCGAGGTTTGAAGAGCCACCATGCGATTGTGTATCCTGCCCAGCTGATTTAGCAAATTTTTGAGGAAGGTGTTGATCTGCAGCCTGATTTACATTTGCATGCGTGCATCTATCTTTCTGTATTTGACAATCAGAATAAATTAAGCTTTCAGTCTTTTTAGGTGTGGTGCTGTAAGTTACTGCCACGGGTACAAAAGATGTCAAACATCCTTTTGCTACCATTAATCTCTCCTGTTGAGACTGCTGAGAGCTGTCATCATTTATAGGAACTGCTGTGACTACAGAGCTTTCTGCCTGAAACACTACATGGCCAGCACCTTTGACTTTTTCAGAAAAAAGACTACTTAGGTTACATGAATAGCGGAGTTCTCTCCATTTTTCAGCAGCAGGTGCTGAACTACTTTGCTCTGACACCCCCAGTAGACTTGGAATACTGGGTGCTCCCACAAAAATATGAATTTGAGGTCTTTTTGACATTTTTGATCACTATGTAAGTTTGACTTTAAACAATGTGGTTTATACAATAAATACAACACTAAATATTAGTAAATGCCAAAAATTATATTTAGCCTTATCTTAACTATTAAAAATACCTAAAATTCAAAGGCATATTCCATAATTTAGCTGGTAAAAACACCATGTTGCTACTTAAAGCCTATAAAATTAAATGTAAAAAATAAGTTATTTACAATTTGGCTTAATTTCTCATTTTGATTCTTGGAATCGTGCAGCAGATGCAGATTACAGTGAAGTTCAATTTAAGTTTAGTTATTGAGACTTATCTTCATTAATTAAACAGCCAATTGTGAATTCACTATTCAAAACCTCATTTTAATTCATGTGAAATAAATGCTGTGGGAAAATTTCACAAAATACTTTGAAGATAATTTCACCTCCCAGAAAATTACAGTTTCAACTAAATGACTACAAATACTAAGGCTATTTAAAATTAGTTTAAAATTTGGCTAGAACAGCAATATTTTACATGCTGCTTTAGCATGGAAATAATTAAGTGATTATTTCATGAAACTGATCTTACTGATAAATTACATTTAATAAGCATTATGTGGTCAGTGAAATGTGAGCAGATGATTTAGAATTAGGTTTAACTCATTTACATAGTATCATACTAACCAAGAAGTTACTAGCTTTTTCTAGCTTTCTAAAAATAAGCCCATCTTATACAGCATTAAAGACCCTTTTTCTTTTTAAATTGATGCTATACTGTAATTTAAAAAAACCCCTCAGCTATAGCTACACGTGTTCACTAAAATGCAAACACCTGGCTACATGTTTTGGGAATGTTGCCAATAGAAGTTGCTGCAATAGACAATTCTGCAGATGTAGGAGCACCAGAAATTAAATTCAGGAGCTAATCCAGCTGCAAACAGAAGAAAAAGAATATTCAAAAAAATCCAGTATACAAAAATACTTTGTTTTTTCGTTTAGCACTTACTAAATTAACAGCCATTTTCCTAACAACCCACTAGGGGTCGATAGATCTGCACACTCATAAAGCTCACAGTAACGGAAAACCTACAAACATCGTGGAACACTGATCCTGGATATATTATAGATGTAACTGGAAAAACAATATACAAGCAATAAATTAGATATAGCATGTCACAATACAAAAGCTACAAAGCGCAGTATCTGGTATTGCTCAGTTTTATGCTCATTGCAAATTCAATATTACTTACCAGATTGGAGTATCAAAACCTCTGTAATTGTACATTTAAATTCAGGCTCACAAGAATGCAACTTTTAAAGGATGGCTCCCATACTTGTGAAAGTTTCAAGTTATACCATTAAGGAATGGTAATATACAAATAACCAGAAAGACAGGATTTCTAGTTAAACACTAAAATAATCTATCAAGCAAGAAGGGAAAGGCAAAGCAAAGTGATAGTGAGGTTGAATCCCTAGGAAGTGATGTTAAAAATAAGTCTTGTAGATAAAAGGCTGCCCAGTACATGATGTAAAAACAACTTCAGTAACAGATCTCCTATCACAAACAAAAAACATTACTACTACTTCAAATGAACTTCAGAATTGTAATTTAACCGATGAGATTAAATAATTTCTTCCACTTCAAAAATATGTAAGTCTACTGGTGGCATTTTTCATTTGTTATTACTTTGGTTACAGCCACTACAGATGGGTAGCTTTCTTAATTAGGTACTCTATAGTACAACAGTACAAATGGCTCTTAATAAGGAGGTTCAAGTCAATAAAAGGTACAAATGAATTCCAAACGATTTCTTCCACATCTGACAAGTCCATGCCATTTCAAAACAACTCACATATCATGCAAAGCCTAATGAAATAATCAGTTGTTTCCAAACTGGGCTTCGGTACAATGAGCAGTTCTTTCACTTCAATCTTTACCTTCTTCTGTAGGGGCTAAATACCAACCTGTCACAGATATAAAACCGCATCGTATTAAACTCTTACTGTCTTTTTACATGTCTTTAACCTCAAAGAGATTTCAGAGGCTTTTCCTAATTCTGCAAAAATTCCCTAGCATTTTTGCATCAACCTTCAGGGAGATCAAAATCTTAGATTAAGTGAATTTAAATTTAACCATAATTTAAAATATGTTCAGGACAAAATAATTTGCTTACCTACTTTCTATACCCTCAGAGTAAGCTTATAAAACTTAGAACTCTGTTTTTATTAAGGAAAAAGTGAGATTTAACTACACTGTAAATGATCCTATTGAATAAATCAGTTCTTGATGAGTTTTGAGGACACTAGAAGGGCAATTTGGTTGCTAAGTAGATGAGATCATTAGACCAGTATGTTTAGAGGCCAGTTTACAACCTGCAGCTGCAAGACCTTTCAGATATTTTGTATTCATAGAAAACTTGGTGCTTAAAATGCCATGCTGCAAAGTACCCAACATTAAAATTAAGAAAACCTGTCAAGTGTCCTAGACTACTTCATATAAATATACACTGGGGCCTCACAGACCATACTAGAGAAAATTTTTTACATTTTATAGCTTAAAACCAGAAAGCAGTAGCAGAAGTAATCTTTTAGATAACTTTATACTTCATACACTAAACATACCTTTTCAACACTTCAAGTTCAGTATAAAAGTTTAAGATCCTAGAAATGTAATCGTGTTTCAGTCTGCTTCCAGAGGTATCCTGCTTCATTTCAAATATATTCTTCCTGTAATCAGGATTGAGTAATAAATTAATCTGTTAACACTTTAAGGGAAAATATCACTAAAGAATCCCATCCAATCACAGACTTTTTGTCTGTAATTCTGTCTATTCCCCATATTAAAACCATGGAAGCCAGCTTTGCCCTTAATTCCCAAGCACTCCTATATTATTCTTTATGAAAAGCTTTACTAATCTACAAGAACAACAAAATGTAAGTCTAAACGTATCCCAACAGTCCTAAACTTTCTTGTCAGCATATATATATACATAAGTTCTTTATGCAGAGTCTGAATTAGATCTGTTATCTTGGAATGCTTGTGGTCATCATAAAATCTATTTACTATTTTTATTTTTAGCCTTGAGATTGAACTGGATGAACTCTTCTTACATTAAGATAAGATCCAATCCCTGTGGCAAAACTTTAGCTTTAGATTTAAATAAAGTTAAAAAAATTAGGACAATAAAGATTACAGGACAATTACATTTAATGATTTTTATTTCTTATGTATTAATGAGTTGTGTGATTTGCTTTAAGTAGTCTTGCTTGCAGTAGAATATTAAGTAGCATGTGCGTGATGATTAGAATATAGCAAAAATTAGCTATCTAACTCTCTCCAGTTAAGGAAGTAAGGGTTCATTGCAACATGAGACAATGAAAGAACAGACGATTAAAACTAAAGGAGCCAATAACTGGAAGGCTTACAAGTATGAAGTTAGGAACAGGGAAGGCTGTATTCCAGAGTCTCAATGTAAGCCACTCTTGCATCACAAACATGTAGATCACATCCCACTACTGCCTATCTTCTGTGAAGGTAAACTACCTACTTGGACATGCACTGAGATATTTTAAGTAACAAAGAAAAAGACAGCTACTGTGCCCCTTGCATCTTTCTCTTGAGGATTTCATTTTGTGGACCTGAAGGATCTTGACAGCCTCACACTATAAAAAAAGGTTAATTCCTCTTGTAACTGCAGTGTTTTGGACTCCAGTTACAGCAGGTATGACACTACCAAATACAATTTAAAATTTTCTGTGTTTTTTTCTAGAGTAACTCATCTTTTTACATCTACATTTATAAATACACATCTGAGTAATATAAGTACTTGAAAATACTTTTTTTAGACAAGTACCCGAGTATTTGTTTTTATAAGCACACCTTGCAGCTAGGTAGCACTGACATAACAAATATTTATGAATAATAAATAGCAACCTATTTACTACAGTACTAAAACCTCATCAGTGACAAAAATCCTGAGCTACTGATTACAAAAACTGAACACTACCAAGATCTACTAATGTATACATATAGGAACAGTTGATGTCATTAATCAATTGAATTTCTCTGAAAGATTAAATTGAATTTACAAGAGGATGATGGCTATGTCAACTTCTAGTACAAAAGTGAGTTTGCTGAAGATATAAGCCTCTATACAAATGTATTCTGAATAAATATCTGGAACACACCCGAAATAGTATTTTATGTAATACATGTGAAATCAGACTAATAGCCCTAATTAAGATGTCAACAGTGCTTCAGTAGGAAAACACTTTTCAAAACAAAAATAACTTCCATACCTTGGTAAACTTGCAGTTATATAGTATTTTATCTGCCTCTCACCTTAACTCTCACCTGTCTTTTGGTTTTTGTAATGTTTAAAGATTAATAAAAGTTATAAATAAATTAAAAACTTTACCTTAACTTTCCAGTTCCGTAACTTCTCTAAACTTAGGATTTTCTTTCCCGATTCATATTTTGCAGTGCAAATATATTAACATCAAAATTCAATTGTTTTGATGTATTTATTTTTTGCAATATAATTCATATTTTCAAAATAAGAAATTTGATTCTTAAGACATTTAAAGACATTTAGGAATGGTAAGTAACCTCTGCCTACTTCCTGGTTCACCTAATGAATCCACTATCAAATGATGTGCTTTGGTGACTTTTTACATCAAACATACCACGCTCCACTACCAGGAATCATCAGCACTTATAATCATTTAAGTCTGCAAATCAGGAAAAAAAAATTTAGATAAATTCTTGATATGCTAAGATGTTTAAAGAATTTTTGCTATCCATCTTTAGAACAGTATTATTACTTATTAAATAGTTTTGTTAGTGAAGTTCTGTGCGTTGTTTTAAAGAAAGGGTCTGAAAAAAACAGCTCTTATTACGGATCTTTAAGAAATGAGCAAAAAAAGCAAAACGCCACTGCCATGAAACAAATCCATTTTTATACCACAGCTAAATTATCTGTGGGTAGAGAGGGGGTTAACTACACCAAAGATAACAGGAGCTAAAGCTCATAAAGATATTACTGAAACCTGAATGCACATATCCATTATACCTGTTAATTATTACACTATTTCTTAATTTGTGGAAAGGTGCTCTAGTCATAATAGCCAATGAAATCCCAGCTTTTTATCTCTGAAATGGTCAGAGTCTGATTGACAGGTCAATGATCTATTAAAAAACACCAACTACATCAGCAAGTTCTACATTTGCAAGACATGGCAATTAAAGTCTTATATACCTATTACAAGAAATAAATTATGGTACAGAGTGTATTTCCCCCAACCTAAACAATTAAGACAGGAATCCTAAATGTAAAGGTTTTAAAACCAAACAATGATGTCATTAATAGTTTCTTAATCTCTAGAGAATTGCTACATATAGGACAAAATTTAAAATAGCTTTAAAAATTCTCTTTCAATAGTTAAATACTCCAGGAATGTTGTGTGATGTTACATACATGGCCTTAAATTACACTTAAAACATCTTAGAAGTATTACTTTTATTTCTTATTCCATTATTTATAATAGTATTCATTCACATGATAATCACTTAAGCATTAGGCCACGCTAATTTGTAGAGGGTGACACATCTTCAGCTTCATATCACTCCTCAATATTAATGGCAGTAAGATGCCTAAATACCCGTTTTTAAAAGTTACAACCAAATGTGCTTTCATTAAGACTCGAGTACTATACACCAAAAGTAAACCACACTAATTCCAGTTAGTTTGTTTCACACTACAGCTTCAAGCTATAAGTAGACAGATGTAAACACAGCAGAGCATCAGAAGACTGAGTTAGAGCAATACAATGCAAATATTTATCTTTTCCCCTCCAGAATTCTCATACACCCCCAACACTGAAGATTTTGGGGGTAAAACCCAGTATATTCTGTTAACATGCAGCTTTGATTTGATACACCTTGATGATGAACACGCTAACCTGTAAGTAGTTCACAACTTGATTCCTGCAATATGCTAAAGCACTTATGTAGTCCTTCACTTGCTGAAAAGCTGGCCCTGTAGATAACAAATAGAGGAGGATATTCTTTGAATTCTAAATCTTAACTTCTACTGTAAACTCTCCCCTCCCTCATTTGCTTGCTTAATTTTACACTTCTGTCTGTAGTATAAACAAAATTAAAGGCCTGTTTCACTGACCTTACAGCAGAAAAAAACTGAGTTAATGGCCAGAGTATTTACTTCCCATTCAATTTAAGCTGTAGGGTTGTTTGGTTGGAATTTGTTTATAACAGCTCCTCCTATATGATGGTACAGTGGAATATAGATTATTCTTGACCATAGAGAAATGTCTTTTAGTACTTATTATTTATGTTAAAAAGCAGCAATACTAATCCATTCAGTATTCAGTTCTTGTCACTGGCTATTACCAGAGGACTACAAAACCATTCGACCTTAAGACAGTTACAGCTGGTTCACAAATACATAAAAGCTGGTTTTGGTAATATATAGTAATAAACAAATATGTATCCAAACTTTGTACCATATCTGCAGTGCTTTCAGTAACAAAATGCTTTTTTGAATATGAAATACATATGATTTCAGCATTCAAATAGAAACCTGCCTAAATGCTCCTGCAGTATAAGCACGGAGATAGATATTTAAACCAAAATCAGCATTTGAGAAGCTCCACACAGTCCAACACTTTTCAAAAGCTAAATCAAAATACTGAGTAAAAGTCTAGAAACACTAAGTTGTTCTTCATAACTATTATGAACTATGGAAGTACATACCTAAGGCAAGCAATCAAATGGAATTGTTAACCGTTGATGCGTACCTACTTGTCTGCAGGATCGAGGCCTGGGAATTCTAGAGTTGTGCTCTAAAAGAAAATTATTTCCTGCATTCTGAAATAAAGACACTTATTCCATAAATACAAGCATGGATCATATGGAGGCACCTACTCCACAGTTTCAGCAGCCATTTTACTATAAAAGCATTATTTTTTGAAAACAAACGATGCAAAAATCTGAACACTGATAACACATTTTCAATTCAGCCACCAAGATGGTCCTCATTGTGTTTGAAAATTGGAGTAAAGGTAGTAGGCTTTTCTGATTAACTTGACAATTCTTTCCTCGCTGCCTTTGTGCCTTGAAAGATCTCCTTTTCAGTAAATGTTATTTATTGATTTTTCTTTTGCAATACATAAAAACACATAATTAAGGAGATATGAGTATACAGTGGCTGTTACAAACCAAAGAAGTTAAAAGTTCTAAAGCACAGTGACCTTCTGAGTGGGAAAGAAAGATAAAGGTAAAAGGTCAAAGATACACAAAAGCGCTGTGCATGTTTTGTTGAAGAACATTCATTCCCCAAACCCCTGTTTTTGAGAACTGTTTAAACTACTAAACTCCTATACCATCTGTCAAGAAAGCTATTCTTCCAGGTATTTCAGTATAGTAAAAAAATTCACAATTTTAGAATGATATCATCAGTTTTTTCTAGAAAAATTATTAAGTCTCCAGAAAATTATTCACAGGTATCATTAGCAAAAATCTATTTTAGGACTTAAATCTTCTGACAAAATGAGGTAGATAGTACAGGAACTGTAGTGAGGCAACTGGTCAAAGAAACATGGTCATATTAGCCCTATTTCCATCAGAATAACTGCCTGTAGATTTGATTTATTAGAATTGAAAGATAAAAATCAAGATACCAGGCTCACATGAACTTTTCTTTTCTTCTTGTAAAAGTCTTTCCTTGAACTCAATTCTCTTGACTAATGAGGAAAATAGACCTTTTTTTTTTTGTACTAAGCAACAGTTCTCTGGGCATTGACTCAATGGATTTCTGTAAAATCTACTTCCAGAACAGCAAATACCTTTCAGCTTCACTTAGTAACAAAAATGCCAGAACATCACTATGAAACTGTGCAACAGGCATTATAATATTAATCAAGTACATCCAACAAATCCAACATATTTATATAAAAACCCCCAATCTTATTTATGCTCAAATTACATGAGCTAGGATCTCACATTGTGAAAGTTTTTTGAATCCATCTTCCACAACAATTATATACATGTTACTGGGATTAACTGGTTATAGCACACAAATAGCCATAGTTGCAGTTGCTTTAGCAGCTTGGGAAAGAGAATTTACTCCCCCATATCGCATGTGGCTTCCACGTTATGGTAGAAAGAAATTATTTTAAGAACAAAGCCACCACTATTATTTTCTCACCCTTACAAAAGCCTCACTCAAAAAAGATGAATGCTGACTGCACATCCACAGCCAAAAGTGGGACACCATCAACACTTTGAACAACAGCTATAGGTAAGATCATGCTGCGCTCGTGCTTTTGTACTATGGGGGATGGGGCACTGAAGAGGTATTATTCATAGGTCTACGTAGTTAGGATAAATCAGTCATTTACTAGTGTTAGGAAAATGCCTTTTACTCTCCACCACATGTAGACATGTCATCATCAGACTTTCACAAAAGTCACACTTCCTCTTGCATTTAAGGCAAGAGGAGTATTTTTTAATTTGTCAGCATCATGAAGTAATTCCAGTTAGATGTCTGTTAAACAAAAAAAATACCTCAGCCACCTGCTCAGAGAAGGGACACTGCGGGGGCACAAGTCATCACTAGATCAAGACGTGCTCCAAGGCCACGCAAAACTAGAAACTACACAAGCAGCTCCAGAAGCAGCCAGATGGCACACAAGCCCATAAAATCTCTTTAGACCAACAGCTCAATCAGGAGTTCATTTACCTCCTCCGTGTTTATGCAGGATCCCTCCAGAAGAGCAAATATTTAACCTTCCTGTAAACAGAAACAACAGGAAGTATTTTGACAGGACTGAACCTATGGCACCAGATTTCTTCTATTCTTTCCCATTCTGAGCCACATTCTGCACGTTTTATCTGTTTCTGTAGCATGGTATCACTGGTGTACTTTGGCCACTTACTTTAATCCTCACAATCTGATGCACTAATTATCTGATGTCCCCAGTATTTTCATATCTCAGGAAGATGAAAGCTGGCTTCACAGAAAGTTTCCATAAATCTAAAGTCTCAAGGGAAGTTCATAAAACACACTTCTGATGTGAGCATTGTATTTTAAATAAAACCCTTGATCAATGTCAACCACATGACAGTACTGATTTTTATAGCTAAATCACTAGTAATTCTGTTCTTGAAAACACAAAGAAATTTCCACATCAGGATCTTCTTATTGCATATACTACACACATACCCCAAGAATACACTTCAGCTGTAACTAGTGGAAAAAATACACTCTTTTATCTAGAACTCAAGAGGTTTAAGATTGTTTTTAGAGATAAAGCTCCCTTAAGGAAATATAACCTTCAGACTTGGACTGAGCTGGCTCTGTACAATAGTGAATAGCACAACAATCAGAGATGGTTCACTGCACATGCTTGCTCCTTATTGTGGCTACAGAAGCAATATACCTACCAACTTCTTTATAAAACTCTAGGAATATCAGCCAAGCAAATACTCTTTCACAGGTATTATGGCTAAGGAGTAAAGCTGTTAATTTACTAAAGCACTGCAAAAAATCAGTATAATATTAGAGTATATTAAGTTAGTGAGAACTACAGTAAAACTTCTGGAAACAGAAAAAGTTTTAAGTCCTTTAGTATTGACCTAGTAAAAAATTAAGATATGATACATAAAAGAAATTAGCATTACCTTTTTAATATATAAGCCTTTACATTTCAGTGGTTTAGATGATGTTAGTTTAGCCAACTGGTTAAGCTTTAACAGAGAACAGGTAACACTGAGTAACTATCAACACAGCTGACTGAGCCAAAGGTGCCTTTTAGATGCAAATTTCCCTCTTTCAAAGAGGTAAATATTCTCTCAGACTTTGAGCCAGAAATGCATAGACTCGTTATTTGAAATAATTTGATTACATCTCAAAAGAATTGTAGATCACAACTTCTATACTACTATGCCCATAAAAGTAAAATGAAGACACCACAACTGAACAAAATCTGTCAATAAAATGCTTGAAACATTGATTTATATGGCCTGCACATATATCTATCCTTTTCCATAGCAACTCAATGGTCTGAAAATACTTCAAGCAAAATCACAAATTCAAGGTATGGTGTTACAAGTCATCTTGGGTCTCCTTCTACTGTTGTCATAGTGCACAGCACTAGCACACAACAGCATAACCACCCATAAAAACTTTCCTCTAGCCATCTGTGCTCTCAGTAAAGATGCCTAATTTTCTTAATTTTTTTATGTTAGAGGCAATAACTCTATTTTCTGTACCATGCTATTCTGAATATTGCTCTCTACCTTCACTCCATTGCCCTTAATTCAGTAACTCTTATGAATTATTTTATTAGTTGCAGTACTACATTGTACTTATTTATGAGGTATATTACACTAAGGGCTTGAGACCAGCCCTATCTGCCTGACTGACAGATAATCTGAAAAGCCTCCACTATAAGTTATTTCCCCCTCACCATTTTAATGCCTGGGAATATTCTGCCCACCCTAGTTTTTTCATCATGTGCTTTGGAAGAAAGTCCAACCATGCATATGCAGATTTAACATGTTCCCACAAACCAGTAACCCACTTACAGAAAAAAGTGCTGCTCTCCAGAGAGAAGCTGGTACTCCAGATGATCAATCTTACCACCACACTATGTTGACAAAATGTGAAGGAACTTTCAAACCTCCTGAAGTATGAAGAGCTAAGGATGGAAGCTAAAGAGGTCTATTTATCCATTGTCTTGATGCAGAAGCTGCTCCAAGCTGAACTAAAAACTGCCTCTGATTATAATCCATTATAATCCAATTTTATATCCAAAAGACTAGATTTAACAAATGCTCACTTCAGTTTACTTAATACTTTGTCTACTGGAACTGCAATCCTGTTTGCAAATATATCAGATTAAAAAGCACTTGAAGGCATCTTCTCCAAAATAAAGACAGTATTCTTTCACTATGTACAAGGTATTCAGTGATGAATACTTGCTAACTGGAAGCTTTTTTCAACAGGAACTTGTATGACATTACAATATATTATACATTATATCATGAACTGCAGCTGCCAACAGAAAACACATGCATAGAACTGAATAGTCATATCACAGTGAGAAAAAGTTTGTAAATGACAGAGTATGGATGGAAGCCTTTAATCTTCACAAAATAAACAAGTGTTTAACTTTGGCAAGCCAGTGTTTAGTATACAAGGACTTACATTTTAAATCTAGGTAATTTTTAAGTCTGAAGCCCTAATCCTGAAAGCTACTTTATGCAGCTACTATTCTCCAAGTACCCCTTGAAATGACACACTGTTTAGTGGGCACCTCAGACTTTCACCAGGCATGTAAAAACGGAGACCATCCATCAGTATTATCCTCCACTGCTGAGCAATGCAAAGCCACTTGCACTGTACCACTATACAGAATGGTGTCATACAAAGTTTTTCCCTCCCCAATCAGAGTCCAGCTTCTTAAGATTATAAATATAAAATTAAATATCTTCAAAAAAATTACTTGACTCAACCTTTCCTAGAGAAAAAAAAATTTCACTCTTGCAGACAACATTCACATTTAGGAAGGGGGAATATCTGACTTGAGACTTTGAAAGCATGGGGTTTGACCTATTCAACTACTCATCTTGTATGAGCCAAAATATAATTAAGTGGATACTGAAGCTACTCCCATTTAAAAGTAATTTAAGGTTTTCCACATTACATTTCCAGTCTGGTTCCAGGATCCATGATAGAAACTTGCTACCATGCTTCACACAAATAACAGTACCCATAATTCAAGAGTACTCTAACACCATTATCCTAAGAAGGCAATACTGACTTCTTCAGTCAAGAACTACCTGTCAAGAGTAGTACTATTAGGAGAAAGCTTGTCATTGATCTTTAGGATTAGTAGTACTTTTCAAGTATTGATACAAAAAGCAGGTTGATATTGACTGATTATCCCACTGTAGCAATGAAAGTCTCATGCCTGAGAAGTCAGAGCTCTGTCCACTGGGGTTACATTGCTGTGCACAGAAAGACAGGAATAGCTGAACTACAATGTCTGCTCTTAACAGGTCAATTACAATTAGCAGTCCATGCAGTTAAAGGTCTGATAAAGTCAATTTGGTGCTTATCTTCACAGAGACTTTATATCCTCTTATGATCTAGAATGGGAAAACAAAACAGAAAAAAGCAAATGCAGACAAAGCTCACTGCTTTAAAGAAGTTGATCTGACATTCTCAGCAAAAAAGCACAATCATATCTACACTGGCACATTCCCAAGAACTCATGCCAATACCAGTATCTATTTCCTTTGTTTGTTGAGTAATTTCACCTTACTTGGCATTTTAGAAAGTTTTATAACCACATATAGTCACAGGTCATGTTATATTACCTTCTCTTCGCCTGTCACCATCCAATCTGCTGGATGAAGACCTGTTGAAAGACTGATTTTTTTTTTTTCAGATACATTAAGCACGTGGTGTGGAAATAATTGAAGCAAAATCTGCTGGAAAAACATATGTGTAACATATTTGACAATCACTCATTTTATCCAAACTGACACTTTAAAGTAGCTTGAGGCAGCTACAGGTAGTATTTGTTATTCCAAGAGAATTTCTGCTTATTTCTCTAACGCTAATTTATATGGAGTTTTTTAATCTATCAGAACCTGGAAAATCCTACATAACTTAGATTTTTCATTATCTTCAACATAAAGGGAATGAACTGTAGTTCCATTAGAGCTCACTGTTTCTGTTCCTAAGAAGGAAAAAAATCTAAGTAAATTTAATATGCTCTGGTAAAGGATAAACATTCAAGGTGAAGTATTTTACTTATCACTTAGAGGACAATTTAAGACTTTCCTGTATTTTGTAAGAAAACCTAAGTAAGTTTGACAGGAAAGAAAAACTATCAGTTCACTAGAAGCCCTATGAGCTTCTCATTGAGAATTAATACCATCCACACGCTGTAATTTCTGACCTTTATTCATTCACATGAGGATCAAATAACCAAATAACCAAACCAAGTTTGCAGTTCCAAATAATACATTTGTCCTCCCTACACCTTTAAGAAGCAGGGAATAAATTACCATCTGTTTTTCATGTGGGAACTGAGGTTAGGAAAGATTAAGCAATTTACTTTGGCTCACACAGTAAGCTGAAGCAAATGGCAAACTCACTCTGAATCTCTCATACTCATACTTTAAACATTGCACTATCATTCCCAAATACATCATCCTACGCCTTTTTGATAAGTTGCAAAACTATCCATATTATCTCAACTTTTCAGCTTACCTATTGAGATTTTATCATTCATCTCCTCTAGTTATGCCATTTCTGTATCTGTGATTATATCTTCCTGCAATAAAAAAACCGCATTGTCCTTCTCAGTCAAATGCTTTTATTCCTTACTGATGTCTCAGGTGCGGACTTAAACCACCATAAAATAATCAAATGATTCAAAGTTGGTATTAACACAGGGCAGCCAGTGTTACTTTAAGTTGTTGAACCTCATACACTATTTGAAAGAGGTCTTCTCTTACCTTATGTGTTGTGCAGAACCTACCCACATAACTAAGCCTTAATTTTCAAAGTATTAAGAATCACTTTAAAATTTGTCCTGAGGCAGTGTGCTATATTCTGGTGTAACTTTAAGACTCATATGCTCTGGGAGAAAAAAAAGGTGATGAGAATACAACATTTTATCAAATAAGATATCTTTTCTCTTATAGTTAACAGGCCCATTAATTTCCACGACTTAAAATAACCTTCACTAAATTAGCCACATAATAAACAAGAATAAATTAAGCCTAAAACTAAATAACACTAATAGACTTGCACTACAAGTATGGGTTCACTGTTAGGTGAGGCGTAAAGTATATGGAGGGAACAGAACAGTGAAGGAGACTGGCTTCTTTTTCCTTCTCCTCTCATACCTTCATGAGGTATTTGTTCACATGAGGAAGAAGATAAATTTCTGCTTAGATAGCCCACTGTTACATTTATCTAACTGCCACAGTGCTAATGTAATTAAAAATCTAGGATGAACATATAGGACACATTCTGCGCAAGAAAATTGACCTCTAATGATAATTGAACAATCTGAAAGCATACATTATTTAGATTGCCAATTAGTTTTCCTTTACTAAATTAAATGCAAACACCAGCTAATCTGAAAAACCGATAACACAAAACAAAAGAAATCAAGATAAGATTCTACAAATTACATGATGATTTTAACTCATTGAGTCAGATGACATCAATATAATACTTCTGAAACCAGAAAATCTATTACCAATGATGTGCAGATGCCTTACCATGTGAATATTTCAAAATAAGCTTACCTTTATCTGAAGGCTTTTAAAAACCAGAAAAGATAAAATAGAACAGATAAATTAGATAAAAATCTTGCCAACGGTGATAAGATTAGATAAACAATAATCAAGAAAAAACTTGAACAGCACAAAATCTTCAGCTTGATAATGAAAATGTATGTTTATATAAATCAAATTCTATGGCAGTGCTGAGGGTTTATGACAGCAATTGCAAACTGTTCTCATGTCAACTGCCAATCTCCCTGGGATGCTCCTCACATCTCTGGACACCACTAGGCCCATCCCACCCTTGTTTCCTAAGGTGTGCACAGCTCCTACACCAGCAACAACTAACAACAGCAGCGCCTCCAGAAGATTTTCCAGGATACACAGGTTTTGTCTACGGAGATTATGCCACAACTCCATAAGGTGGCACTTACGCCTGGCACTGCATAGCTATACATTTAACATGACTGCCATATGGGCACCTAAGCATCATATATAACATGGGATTTTAATGAACTCCAGCATTTCCACCGAAGGTTATTATTACTAGACTGAAGCATTTAACTACAAGACAGACCACATGGACTGGAAAAATATCTAAATTTTTTCTCAAAGTGTTTTTAAAAATTTTTCAAATGTGCTCAATATGGGACAATCTAATTAAAACAGAAGTATTTTGTATTATGACTTATTTTTGCCATTCTGAGATTCCAGTGGGATGAGATATCTAAGTGTTTTTTTGCATTGAATTTCCACATTCAATGAGTACCATGAACAATTTTGAGGTCTGTGAAACATGACTAAGAAAAGATATCATATAAACATTTTTAGTATCCAGCATAATCAAGGATTTATTATTTTTTAGGAAATACATAATGTGTTGAAAAACACCAATAAACATACTCCTGGGCTTCTCTGATGAAGAATGCCAATTTCAATTGTACCAATGAACTTGAGAGGCAAATCTTAATTCCTTTAGATCTGGTCTCCATCCATCAACAGCTTTCACAAAAGATTAAGCATTCAAATGTATTTTAACAATACAGATTTTGATAACCAGACCACCAAAGTGAAAGAGGATAAAATTGATTTTGTTCACAGAAATGCAAACAAAATCACTACAGGAGACTAGCATTCTCTAGTTCATAAGAGCTTTAATGTTTGTTATTGAAACAATATGCACTTTGTTTATGTCAACAACTTCTGATTGCCCATCAAGTATGAAGGCAAGAAAAAACTGGTTTGCAGGCTCTGATGCTGTGATTCCAGGCTGTTAAGATCTCAGGTATAATTTTCAGTTTGCTAGCCAAGGACATAGTTGAAAAAAACCCAAAAAGCAAACAAAACAATTTCAATTCTAAATGTCACTTTCAAACAGTTCTTAATTCACTCCTGGCAAACCATACTTTCTGTTGTCTGCTGCGTTGACTATAATAGAGAGCAATTCTCTACAAACCAGTACGATTTGCAGGAAATAAATTGACTGAAGAATTTTCTTTCCTTCCTAGCCGTATTTAAGGGTACAAAGCTCAAATGCTCACAGTGCATCTATGCAGGTTATTATGCTTATATACCCGTCAGCTTTCCTATAATTACCTTTTCAGATCAGCTATCTTCAAACACATTTAAAATCTAGGTGGCAATCTATTGGGTTTGATAGTGATATCACCTCCACTTTTGCCTTTTAAACTGGAAATGACAAAAGAAAACCCAAGGAAAACTGCAAAAACACAAACCAGCTGCTTTAACAGATAGTCACTGACAGAGGAACTGAGAAAGTCTTCACATTGACCTGCAAAAGCCTCTATCGCTTCCAGAAGGGACATGTTAATTAAAAGCTCACTGAAATCAGATTAATTTGTTACCAACTTCAGTATACTTCAGATCAGATCTGTGGGGTCCAGAGAAAGTTACTTTTTGTCCTACCCACCTGAAAAGCAGCGATGGCATTACAGGAAATAAATGTTATAAAAAGCATATTTTATATTTCTCAGTTACATTATCTGGCAATGCCTATTAGTACTATGTTGACAGTAACAGCACCAAAACATGGCAAAGAAAATTTTTGCATATCCATAGACCATCTAAACAAGAGATGAGGACATTATCTCCTGTATACTTTAAGAGCTTTTTATATCTCTTCAGTCACAGAGATGAAGTAACCAGTTGGCAACCTCAGTCATCATGCACAGCAACAATATAAACAGATGGAGACAGACAGTCTTTAAAGCTGATAAACATAAGCACCACCACTTTTCACAGCAATCAAAATTGTATTTACTCATGAGGTAGTTATCAGGATTCATTCAATATTTTCTGACTTCCACAGCAGAATTACTAACATTTAAAAGCTCAGAAAACTGCCCTCTGACACTTGCTTGGAATTGTTGGTAGATTAGTCTTACCCATTTACTGAGGGTTTTTCAAGGACCTTTCACTGAGAGAATTAAGAATACTTGTCAAATTCACATTCTGGAAAATAGCTTAATAATTCTATTGTCAAAACTTTAAAATAAGAGCAGTTTTTTGTTCGGGAAAGTCTGGAAAATTTAAAAAAAATCTTACGATTGTTGAAACAATAAATTTAATCATTATTTAGCTCAGCTACTGGTTGGTTTTGTAGCAGTGCCTCAAATACAGAAACCAGCATTTCCTAAAGAAAGTCCCTACCAGGCTAAGTCTATCCATTCCCTACTTTACTTGTACATTTACAAGTTGCACTCCCCACTTTTAAAGTGCTAAAGACAGGCAAAAAAGTTACTGTTTACAAATATGAACACAATGTTAGCAGCTTACACTTGAACTTAGCAATCATGAAAACACATTTAGTGCAAAATACATAAAAAAAAATGTTAAAGAATCAGACTACTGGTCCCTAAGCATTACACTAAAAATACAAAGTACTGGAAGCTTTGAAGTCTATCTCAACAGGAAATAATCCAGATACCACCTTCTGTCCAGCTCTGCGGCATTACAGAATGCACCTCTCAGATTTGCAGCATGTGCAAATCTAACTTCTGCAGCCTGCCTGGAAAACCACCAAATTCAATTTCTTTTGTATCAAGGCAAAGGGAGCAAATAAAGAAAACCTGCCAGCCTGCTCTCCAGCTTTGGCATGGCTGAACACAGCTGAAGATATTTATAAAGGGAAGAAATTATCTCACAGACCTCAGTTAAGGGATTCATAGATCTTTACCAGAATTTTAAAATCAGCTGGCTCCCTCTTAGTCTCCAAACCAATAGATCTAAATATTGATACCTTATGCTGCCAGTGAAATGCCTTTTCATCAGCTTTAGTCTCTAATTGATTGTCAACATAACTGAAATTAAGATTTCTAGTCAGGTGTTCATTTTCTAATAGTGCTTATATAGGCAGGGCAGGTCACAAATTTAAGTCATCTTCTGGGATTCACCTAAGTCATGTGCTGCCTGTAATAGGATCTTACAGAACCAGCTCTCCAGCAACACTGCAAAGCAAGACAACTGCACCACACTTCTCATTTCATCCCTGTTATACCATGTACTAGCTTGGCATAAAAAGGGAAGAATATAACCAAGAAATGTGGCACTTGGATTCAGGTCTAAGTGATAAATAAACTATACCAACTTAGTAACAAATTTACAATTCAAATTAGGCTCAGATTATAATAATTATTCCTTAGATTCTTTAAACTATATTGTATTTACTTATAAAAATATATGTTTAAAAGACCACATGCTTTATCAACATTTCCCCTCATTATTCTGAAGACTGTTGGTCTTCAGAATGCTGGTACAACATTTTCCTGCAGATAAAGAAACAGTCATGTCTTCTCTACTTCTACATCCCATCCTAAAAATAATTATGCATGCAGTTTTACTTTAAAGCACTGTGAAGGTGAAAAAAAGAATCCATAAAACTTGAGAATATCTCAAGCTAAAGACCTGCAAAAGAATTAGATTCCTATTCAATACCATTTTAACATACTTTGCCACAATATGCAGGCAGCTCCAGTGCAGTAGGATTGGAGAGGAACTCTGTCAGGAAGTGTAGTGATAGGAGGAGGGGTAATAGCTTTAAACTGAAAGAGGGGAGATTTAGATTAGATATTAGGAAGAAATTCTTTACTGTGAGGGTGATGAGGCACTGGAACAGATTGCCCAGAGAAGCTGTGGCTGCCCCATCCCTGGAAGTGTTCAAGACCAGGCTGGATGGGGCTTTGAGCAACCTGGTCTAGTGGAAGGTGTTCCTGCCCATGGCAGCGGGGTTGGAACTTGATCTTTAAGGTCCCGTCAACCCTGTCATAGCTGTCCTGCTGTACAGTGGCTTCCAGCTCATCCTGTTTGTTGCCCACGCTACGTGTATTACTGTAGATGCACTTGAGCTGGGCTACCGATTTTACTCCCATCCTTGGCCCTTTCTAGGCTCATTACTAGTGGGTCTGGTTTTATCCCCTTCCCTCTTTGATTCTAGTTTAAAGCCCTGTCCATGAGCCTAACTCTTGGCCTAGCACCCTTTTCCCCCTGTGGGATAGGGTTTTTCCCATCCTTTGCGAGCAGGCCCAGTGTCCTGTAAAACTGTGATTAGAAAGCCCAAAGTCCTGCTGGCAGCACCCGTTTTGGATCCAGACATGGATCGGTCTGGTCCTCCTGTTCACTCTGTTCATCTGACAAATATATTAGCATCACACGCTCACTACTTACCATATAAGAATATTGGAAAAGGGCATACAACTCCTCTTCTTATTTTTCTTGAGTACCCTCAAGGCAATGTGGTTACTTTTGCCTCCGCAAGGGATTTGAAGCAAAAAAAAAATACAGTAGGCACTTGCTGAAGTTGATAAAGTGCCTGTAAACTGTACACATGATTTCATTCATAAAAATGTGAACAAAAAAAACATAGCTATTTTTTCACATATAATATTTAAAGACTAAGAAATTTAACATACTGATTTACTTAGTATTCAGCACACAGCTTGTTGAATATTTTGCTGAAGTCCAGTCTTGTTTGGAAAAGGACAGCTATAATGCTGCTGTTTCCCCAAACAGAATTGTTTGACTGAACCCACAGAGAACCCACTTTGTTCTCAAACTGTAATGTCCCATACTCAGACTCAAATATATTCACAAACGTACACTGCAAACATTGCTTGATATTGCAAGCAGCTGATAATGGAGTAAAGCTCATAAATTAGAGATGCCACAGCTGAAGGCTGGACAGGAGCTAAGCTTGCTAACCTTATTTTGACCTAAGTCTACACACTTGCGCAAACTGGTTAATGATATTTTTCACTCAAGCTTTGTGCCTGTGAAATAGTATTCTAAATAACCTACAGAACCAGGTGAAAATAATCAGCTCATAAGGACAATATCTTTCACCATCTTCTCTCCTACACTTTTACAAAAGTTAAGACCTTGTATACAAGTTGGGCTGCTAATAAGAGCCTAGAGATGATGGAAATCAAATAGTAGCTCAAAACTATTAAGAGACACCAAGAACACTGCAGTTCTGTGAACTGCAAGTGAATACCACAACAGAAGTTGTCTACAAACCACCTACAGCATGGACAGAAAAACATAAATCAGTAGGTTTGTTTCTGAAGCCCAGTGGGAACACCCAAATAACAAACTAGCCTAAGAATAAGCTCATTCCTTGCTTTTGTTCCCATATCACATACTATCCATATCACAACCATATCAAGACTAAAGTTATAAACTGTCCTTATGACAGATAAGAGGCAACCATTCTCCTTATTACTGGTCCTTATGTCAACTTCTCAGGAATCTTAGGATAGAGAAACATGAAATCAAGATAAAAATTGACTATCAGTTGCCTGAAAAGTCTACGTGTCTTAAAAAAGCCTGTGACTAAGTTTCCTGCTGACAAACACACAAAAGTTCTATTACTTTGCCACAAGCCTTTCAGCCCAGCCCTTGTATATCCATAGTGGTTAGAGAGATTCTCACAGAGATAAAGCAACTTCCTGGTTATTTCTGCCCTAAGGGTATTGGTCTCCCACATGCCTAAACATAAAAACCACCTCTGTATTTTCCAATTAGCAGCCCAATCCTACATAGAATGAACAAATCACGTATTCCTTCTGAAACAAACCTGGTGAGCTGCAACAGTCTCTCATACCCAGAAAGCAGATCTTACAGAGATTAAAACATCATTCTTAGAGATGTACTCAGACATCTGAGATGAATAACAAAGAACTGTCCTCAACGGGCCTGTTCACAGATGACACCGGTGGAAACTTGAAGCCTCTGTCCTCACTTAACAGGGCAGTCAATTAAGTACACATGGAAAAGCTAGATTTTCCTACCAGGCTCCCTTCAAAAAGGGCCTCCATACAAGCTGCACTTCCCTGAAGGATTTTGTATACTACACTGTGTAGAAGCCCCCTTACTTGTATTCGCACTCACGTTAAGAAAGGCTTTGCCCACAGAGGCCTCCTTCCCCTCGCCCAGAGCCCTGCAGTAGCTCCACCGGGCACGGAGCAGGCTTGGGCAGCCACCCACAGGCTCACGCTTGGGCTCCAGGGAAGGCTTCTTGCCCCGGTTCTTCACCGCCACCTTTCCCGGCGCAGGGCAGGGGAGCACAACCAGCCGAGCGCCCCACTGGCGGCAGCCGTTAACCGCCACCGGGCGCAGAGGAAGGGGAAGCGCTGGGCAGCAGCGCCTTCATAGGGCCGGGGGCGCGCGCCGCCGCACGCCCTCCCTCCCCTGCGCGCGCATGCTCGCCACACCCCCCTCCTTCCCGACCATAGCGAGGCACCCCGCGCGCCGCGCCCCCTTCCCCTCCGCGAATCCCGCCGGGGGCGAGGCGGAGACGGGAGTTGCGCAGGCGCAGTCGGCGGGCGCGGCGTGTTCCTTGGGCTCCCCTCCCACCCACCTCCCGCGGGCGCCCCTGCTGCACCCCTCCCTCATCCCCCTTTCCCCCCCTCCCCATCTCGGGGCCGTTTAAAGGCGGCGACGGCGGCGCCTCGCGCCTCTGGCGGTAGCGGCAGCGCCGGGCTCCGCCACCGCCTTCCCGCTCCTCCCGTCTAGCGGAAGCGCCGGTAGCCGCCGCCATGTACCGCTACTTGGGGGAGCTGCTGGCGTCCCGCCTGGCCGCCGGATCGGTACTGGCAGGTGCAGAGCCGGGTGGCCCGGCGGCAGCGGCAGCAGCCGGGGGAGCGGCGGCGGCATGGGGTGGGGGCCGGTGCCCGCGGCGGCACTACTGCGAGGCAGCCAAGAAAGAGGACGACCCCAACTTCTTCAAGATGGTGGAGGGGTTCTTCGACCGTGGTGCCAGCATCGTGGAGGACAAGCTGGTGGAGGGGCTGCGCACCCGGGAGAGCATGGAGGACCGGCGCCACCGTGTCCGCGGCATCCTCCGCATCATCAAGCCCTGCAACCATGTGCTCAGCGTCTCCTTCCCTATCAAGCGCGACAACGGCGAATGGGAGGTGATCGAGGGCTACCGGGCGCAGCACAGCCAGCACCGCACCCCCTGCAAGGGAGGTGAGACCCCTCGCCCTGTGTCCCGTCCGTCCCCCCCCAAACATACACACACCCCGCCGCCTGGGCCCGCGGCGGCCATGCCCGGCGCGCCCTTCTTCGGCCCTCTCCCGCCGCCCGGTGGGCACTCCCCTGAGGTACCGGGGGGAGGCCACGCATGGCTCTCCGCCGCCTCCGGCCCCCGCCGTGTCTGAAGAGAAGGTGGGAGCCGGGGACAGAACGGCCTTTAGCCGCCTGCCTGGAATCCCCACCATTGACCTCCTGGTCAGCCGAGGTGCCAACGCTCACGGCGGCTCTCGCCCGCTGGCCTGGCGTTGGGCAAGGCGGATGGTGGGAGGGCAGCCCGCCGAACGGCCCGAGGCTCAGGCCTCTCGGTAGTATGTGTTGGAAAACACTCAGCTCCCAAGTGTCCGCTCTTGAGCGGAGGCTGGAGAAGCCATCCCTGCTGTGCTTGGGAATCCCGAATACTCGCCTGGAAAACCTCGGGTTTCCAAGTTACCGGTTCGATACACAGGAAGAGCCTAAAGTGGTTTTTCTAGGGGAAAGTCGACTTGGCATAGACGAGGCCCATGGCATGGCTGTGCAAAGGCACTGGCCAGGAGGGGGAATCCCGCTGGATTGCTCCGAGATCGAAGCTGAGCTCGTGTGGGATCGACTCTGATCCCAGAGGAATCGAGCTCCTTTTTAGTCTGGGGTAGATGACGTTTCCTTGCAAAACAAAATCAGCTGTCTTTCACCATAACTTATTCAGGAGCTCTGATCTTTGTGGACAGTTAAGTATTGGAGTCCTTCTCAGGACTATGCCTCAAACCAGAGCTTCTGTAGCCTATAAATATTTATTTTTTTTAAATTCAGCATAGATCAACTTTGCGGTAAATCATGATAGTTGCAGACAGCAGTTTTCCCTCTGATTCTTAGCGATGAAGACCTGACTCCTAGAGTGCACTTAGGGTGTTCTTAAGTAAATGTGTTCTTGATAATCAATCAGCTGGAGTTTATATGTGACATGGGAATTTTTCTCTTTGTAGCACTAATGGTCTGTCCTGCTAATATGGTTCCTAACATTCCAAAATCAAAGACGTAGTGAGCGTCCTGGGGCATGTTTAATTCTTACCCAAAAGAGGCTGACTCCAAATAATTTCTGGTGATCACTTGGAGCAAGAGTTACCGGCTTCAGACTTAGTTGTAGCTGAAGTTGGGCATGGCTGAAGCTTACTCTGTGTGGAGCTACTCTTTCTCTGCCATTTCTATAATTCCTTTTAAAATATTGGTGGATATTACACGTCTGTTTTGTCTCTGCTTAGGTTAAGTTACTTTTTGGGACTGCTTACAAGAAGTGCTTTTCTTACAGCCTGCTACTGTTAAGATCCCCGCTTACATAACAAAATAGGGTTCAGTGGCAAATGAAGTAACAAGACAGTATTTAACATATGAGAACTTCAAATATTTCACATTAGTATTGTTCAGAACTGAAAGAATTAATGTTTTCACAGCAAAGAATTATAAAATACTCTGTATGTGAACAAAAACCAAGTTGGATGATTGGATACCTTTTGCTCTGATACCTACATTTCTAAATGCTCACCAGAATTTCTTGATTTTCAGTAGTATTTCTTATGCCTGTTTTCAGTGACACTAGAGCAGACACTGGAATATTTATGGAAAGTTACAACTGTAATTTTCAAGGCAGTTGGAAATGACAGCTAAAGTACTATCTCTCAACAGTTTGTACTTTTCTTCCTGTGCTGCACTCCACCCCCACCCCCCCTCCCCCCCCCGGGTTTAGGGAAGGAATTGCAAATGGTATTTCCACTCTTTTCAGGGTGGTGATCATAAATGGATTTCACCTTCTAATGCTCTCTAGGAATTTGCTCACTATCAAATGACAGATCTGGCTTTGTAGTAAATTTAAATGGGACATGTGATGAGCGTAGATTGACTGCTTCAAACCTGCTGTGAAAAAGGTGGGAGGAAGTAGAATGTTTCAGAACATTTCTATGTAAATTGCAAAGAACAGGGGTGATAAAGCTATTTCTGCCTTTACAGTACACTTGATCTACTGGAAGTGAGCTTTTGGAACTTGAGCTTTTGTCTAAAAGTGATTTGTTGAAACTAGAATCCAGAGGGGGAAAAAAATGAAAAGCCTGGTGAAATGCAACTTAAACTCCATAATAGTATGATATGGGAAGACTTGCTGAAGTGTTTCAAGTTCTGTGAAGTGCAATAAGTCTGATGCAACTAATTGATACCAGCAAGAAAACACCAAAGGGACACAAGGCCACCTTTTAAAAAAAAGGGGTGAGTTGGCATCTGGAAGGTTTGCAGAGCAGTGAGAAGAACACAGCTTCCAGATCTTTTCAGATATACAATTGTGAACACTTAACTTTGCACTTACTGAAAGGTAAAGTTTGATAACGTAAGGTTCCCCATACCAATTGTTTTTTAAAGGATCTGTATTCTTGACAAAGAAAGAGACAGCCTTTAGAAACTGCTAGTTAATCACTAGCAGGTAGGAACGCTGTGTCATCTCTCATTCTTTTAAGGAGCATTGTACTTTAAATGCTCATCCTTTGTACTTCTTGAGGTTTACATATTATATCAATTATGATAAAATTTGGCTTTACATCTTTAAGTCCATTTGTAAAAAAAAGTACATGGCATGCCCATTTGTTACTTACTGGTAAGCTGAAGGATAAGATGCTGTTTAAAGAATATTCAGTACTGTTCTGTGTACAGATTAGACAAATGATCAAAGTGCACTTTAAGTATGGCATGCAGGAAAACAAATGTGTATAGGTCTTTTAAAGGCTGTCTTGGCCTTATTCCTCATTTCTTATGCACCCATACCAAAGTACTTCATTAGTGGTTATACATTACTTCTGTATACTGTTTTTGTTTATAAGGTCATTTACAGATTTTACTATGAACAGATGAAGAATTTATATTGTAAATCACAGTAAAAAAACTAAACTTGATTTAAATGCTCTTAACCTGGAGACAGCTCAGTTACTTAAGGGAACAGAGACTAAACCACTGGAATTATCTTCACTTTAGCAGCGCCTTCTGTTTCTACTAAATTATTTTCAGCTTGATGTTATAGCAGTTAGATTGTGTTCCTTCTGTCACTGATATCATCTTCAAGTTCTTTACCTGCTCATTCTCTTTTAGGGTGAAACCTCAACCCCTGCTTAGTAGTTTAGCCCAAATCTCAAAAGTGCCAAACTTCTTAATGCAAGGTTAATCTTTATGAAGCAAGTTTAAAACTAACACGTGCCTGCAGATGATACCTGCCAGAGAAATGCAGCAGTTCCTTGACTACTAGTCCTTCTGTACCTCCATCTCTGCTGTCTTCTCTGTTGCCTGCAAATAGAAATAATTCAGCAGAGTGAATGCCAGAAGAGGCCTGATTTGAAAATAAGGCTCCTGACTGGATGGATGGCTGTGGCCTGATGTCGAAATGGAAGGGCAGGCTGCAAGGATTGGCTTGGGTTGGGCTGGATGAGGGCAGGTTCGAAAGCAGTCTTAGATTGTTCGCAGAGGTAAACTTCTACACCTCAGTGGGAAACTTGACTGTCAGATTTCTGTTCAAGAAGTACGATGCTCTTGATACCCTAAGTCTAAGAATCTAAAGCATAAGTAATAAAAGTAGGAAATTATTTAATGGTTTACCCTTCTCTCTCCCCCCAAAACAGTGTAGAAACAAGTTAACTTGATTGCATTGGACAAAGTTGTCACTGCATGGTAGTGCAGCTCATTCTTCATTGGGTCAAGAGGAGAGCTTTTCAGGAAAACTGCCATGAAGTACTGAATCGTGTTTTCTTTTCAGTTAATAACTTGTGGGCCTTTTCCACCTCATTGCAAGAACCCAGAAATAACATTTTAAGTTACATCCTGTGGCACTTACCTATTTAATTGCTGTAGAAACTCAAGACAGTGGTAATTTTTTTTTTATTTATTTATTTGTGTGCTTCTCTTCTGTGCTTTAGGAATCTTTCTGAAATGGTCATGCATATACCCACTTAAGAGGTAGGCCTTGCAGTGTGTCCAGCACGCAAGTTCGTTTTCTGCAGTGTAACCTTTTACTGGAGAGGAAAATTAGTTAGAAGCTTCCTCATCCCATTGAGAACATGGAGATAAGCAGTTTTCTTGTGCGTTGGAACTCAAGTTACTTATGATCTAAACTTAGAATTTATATGACTGGACTGATGCTGCATGGTAGCTGAAGCAATGCTATGGGTCAGATCACTTTTTCCTTTGCTTACGCGGTGACTTGCGTGCTAGTGGCCAGCACTAACAGGAAACCACAGCTGCTCTTGTTCACTGCACCGACAGCTGCCTGAAGAACTAAAACAAACCAAACGGGGTACAGGAAATGAGATGGCTGAATACAGATGACTGTTGAGAAGTACTCTGGCCGTTCCTACTTAAAATACTTGATCTTTGTAAATAATTTTATCAGGTCCTATGAAAGGTATAAAACTGGTTACACTGCTTTGTTATGTAGTTGCTGATGGCTGCTTTCTTTAATAGGTCAGTTTCAGAGAACAGATTGGTGAAAATAACCTATCTGCAAGAATGAATAAGCTTACTGAGTTCTTACCTGCTTAGTAGTATGGAAGTGATTCCATGTTTGATAGGCAGCATTTGCTGCAGGAGTAAAGCTATTAAGTGGATTTAAAACTTCGTACAGATTTTCCATGTTAACCCACTGTCCAACAAGTCTGTTATCAATGAAACCAAACAAAACAGAGTTGGGAAACATCCTAACCTTTTGTTTATGCACACTCAAACTGCCTTCACCAAGTCTCAATGGATTCCACAGTTCTGAAAGGTTTTAACATCATCTTTAGTTCCAAGACTAGATTTAGGCTGACTTTCACTTGCATAGAGATTTTGAAAAACTTTGTCACACGTAACTTCAAAGTTCAGCACTATCTGTATATAGACAGATGATTCTTACTTGGTTTGCTCAGTTGACTTGGAGGTGAATGAATCTAATTTCCTGGGTGGTGCTGCTTTGGCTGGTTAGCGGAAGGAACTATTCTGCATTATGAAACTTCCCTGTCTTCTGGTTTTGGCTGCTTTTGTTCTGTCTATCAGGATTTATCCTTCTCACCTGACTTACAATTTCGTGTTATGAGCTTCTTACTGCATAAGATGACGTTTTTTCATGCTATCCTTGCCGCAGTTTTCCAGTTGCTGAGGTCTAAGGGTGATGCTAATCTCAGTGCCCAGTCACCAAATAGCCTGTGATGTACACATCACCTCTGTTTAAAACTGTGCGAACATCATGATGGTAACCTTGCAAAAGAAGCAGCTTTACATGCAAGAGTTGGACCGGTGCAACCCCATGTGTTATCTTGGCTACCACAGTTCATTTCCCTTCTTAAGTGGGGGAAGTAAGAAGTAGTGCTATAAGGTATCATCACTTCAGTAGAGATCTGTTTATCCTGTGGTGGTACCGGTGGCTCTATTTTTTTAAGTCATGCATGGATGAAAGTTCTGAGATGGTATCTTTGGCCCAGGGGTTTTAGAGGGTAAGACATAGAAATGTACCCTAGGGACCATGCAACAGATGGAACTGTAACACAGACCACCTGTAACTTGAAATAAACTATGGAAACTGATTTAACTTCAAAGGAGTAAGAGTTTTACAGAAAAAAAGGTAATTAGCCTAACTGTGATAACAAGACTTGCAGTGTTACAGCTAAAGCTTATATGAGTGCCTTATTTTCATAGGCTTCTGTTTTCTTATTGTAGAGTATACCTCACTTTCCAAATAGTACAGTGGATATATATTTAAATTGCAAATTGAAAAAAAACAGGACAAGGAATGTGTTTCCTGTGCTTTTGCTGTCCTTCAGTAAACTAGTTCCAATTCTCAGTGAACCATATCTGTTTTGTGTTTTTACCTCTGATATTCTTGCAGGAGGCTAACTATGCCTTGCTCTTCTGGCTATGAATCTTTTCAGTCCCAGCTTTTTCATATAATCAGCTCATATTGTTTGTGCAGTAGCCAGCTTTGTCCTTGATCTTAAATAGTTGTTTTCCCTTGCTGCTGTTGGCTCCTTGTCTATTTATAGAGAGATCATACCTCCCTCAGCATTGGGCTTTCAGGATAAACACGTGTTGGAGAGAGTGAGGAGGGGAATCTCTTGCCTGAGAGTCTCCCTACTGTTCTCTGGGTCATCCTAGCAGGTGTTCTTTGTTGCGTGAATTGCAACAGCTACATCTAGTTAGGAAATAAACTCATAGGCAAGCATGGAATTTGCCTGCCTCATGTCAGCACTATGGCAGCGTATTGTTTTGGGCACTCCTATGGCATTTGCACTAGCCAGGGCCAACCTGTGGGTGATTTCCACCCTCTGCACACACCCATGTGCATGGTACTAATATCTGCCTGGAAGTAGTGTTATTGCATCTCTCTGTACCAGTCCTCCTTATTACAATGTGAGTGCAACTTAATGAGCAAGCTAATCCTTTAGGTAGGCTTGAGGTAGTTCTGTGCATGAGACTCTACTTCATAGCCATATTCTAAGTGCATGAATTCAGGTAATATGTGCTTGCCTGGTGGTATGTGCCATATTTACATTTACCATGTGCCTGGTAAATGTGCCGTATTTACATTTAAAACTGCTTTTTTAAATGGAGAATATTCTTTGCTCTTCTCTGCGTGGAATGAAATAAACATACATGTCTATGTGTTTAAGTATATTTCAAGTATTAAGTACAGGTTATTGAAAGTATACAAGAGGTGTTATACCGAAAGATTCTGTCTGGTTGAGTACCTTAATGGTTGCTCATAATTCAGGTCAAATTAGAATGGTGGGATGTGTCTATAGGCACATCTCTTTCCTGCCCTAGGTTAGAGCTGGCTCATGCTGTGTGGAAAGAGATAAATATTTTTATCTCCTCACTTGGCAGTTAGTGAATTGAATTTAGGAGTGTTCTTGTTTTCCAACACTGAATTACTCATCTTGTCTTGTTAAGTTTGTCTGGAATTCCTTAGTCTTCAATAGTCACTAATTTGTCATTGTGCTGTTTAACAGACTTACCAATGGTCAAATAAGGCAAAACAGTTTTCTTACAGGGAAGGCTGGATTGTTTTTCTATATTTATAAAATGTTCTTGTTCTGAAAGAACCTAAGGTTAGCTTGGAATATTGATTCCTTCTGTGTTAGGTGTCAGTAATTACATAGAGTTTGATAGCAGTATAATCACAGCTTGCTTACTTCCCAAACTTCATCTAAATGAAAATGTTATACATGATCCAGATTTAAAACATTAATGAACTGGAGCATTCCAATAAAAGCTGGAGCTGATTTATAGATTTTGTTTGGGGATTTTGCTGAATAGCTGGAACAAGGTGAGCATCTTTACTGAAGCTCCTTTGGGCTCTGGGTGTCATGTCAGCATTGGGACAGGGTCAGGCAAGCTGTTAACCCACAGAGCCTCTGCAGAATCCCGTGTATGCTAATTGTGAGATGCATATGGCTGTGGTCAGTTCTTAGAAGTTTCAAATGAGATCATTAAATCTGTTTTGCTGAGTGCTGTATGGATAGTGTAGGATAGCTGCTGCCCTGAAATGCTTGTTGTGATGAGCAAGCATTTTCCAAAGAGACATGAGCAGAACAAACGCACTGTCGTAACAAAGATTCTCATCTGTAAAGGACCTGGGTTAGTTTCAAAGATCATAACTAGAAGAAAACACTGAAGTCAAACCAGGCCAAAAGCCTCAGTTAGGTATTAATAATTCAGACTGAGATGCCAATCTGTTCCAGGTTGTAGGGAACTTGAGAGACTTGCTAAGTTTTGCAAGATATTTAGTGCAGGAAGAGTAATCAAGTGTTTTGCTCAGAACTGTTACTATGGCAACTGTTTAGTCTTGAGACTTGTCTTTGAATACTTCACACTCATTAGTGGTGAGGGCATAAGGAGATACTACCATTTAAGATCACTGCACTAGAAGATCAGGAAATAACTACACTAACTTCTCTAAATGTAGATTTTCAGGCATACTAGAAAGGCAGTAATCATCCTTGAAAAGCTGGTTCTGTACACCATCATGTTTTCTAAGGAAGCATCACAGAACACACCGAAATCTGTATAATGTGATCTAATAGGATGTGTAACCAGTTCTCTTGGAAATCAAGATCTTTGTTACGTGCCTGCTAGTACACTCCTTAGTACAAACCTGCTGATTAAAATGGTAACTGATTGCTACTATTATAGAATCCAAAATACAGTCTTACTGATAATTTCTACTTTGACATTTATTTAAAAAAATACTGTGTTTCAAGTGCTCTGCTACCTCTGTTTGTAAAAGTGAAAATGAATCCATAGTATCTATCTAGGAAGCTAAGCTTAAATCACGAGAAAATTTTACTTCAGCCAAAACAATCACTGGGCTCATTGCAAGAGGTAGCTGGATGAAGTATAATACCTCCAAAATATAAATCATTCAAAAGGTTTAAAAACAGACACTGCAATGTGATGATGAAGCCTTCTCTTTATACTCACCAGTAATAAAACAAAATTAAAATGAGAACTCTTCCTCATATAGAAAGCCTTATGCATAGAAAAACCAAGTGTCTCTGAGCATACTGTTTAACTTCTTGGGGTGTGGCAGGAAAAGAGAATTCTCAACCAGAACAAGAATTTGTGTGTTTTCCAGTGAAAAGTATTTTCCATGGCAGTGAGTCATACTGTAACTTGAGGCTTTCTTCAAACTATTTTTTGTAGCTAGTTGTAAAAGTCACAAGTTTCCAGAGACTTACTGCGTGGGACTTACCAGAGTTTAAAAAAATTAAAATCTTGCTGCATAGCAGTGACTCTCCTTTGCTTATGTATTAAGAATCTTTAAAAAAAAAAAGTCCCAGTTCTTTATCTGTCTATATGGGCCATTTTTAGATTCAGGCTATTGAACGCATAGTAACACTGCCAGAAGAGCCATACAAATGCATGGCAATACTGCCAAGCTAGGAAGCTGTCAAACTAAATTTCACTGATGTCCAAATAGAATAGAAATTAAGTCTTTTATCTTTGTGCATCCCCTTGCAGATGGAATGTACAGCATTTTCAGATGCCTGTTTCTCATCAGTCCTAACAGCTTAACCCAAATAACTTCCCTGTCAAGAGGTGGGCCTCCTGTAGAGTAATTACAATTCCTGGAAAATGGTAACTGGCCAAATTGTGAAAAGGAATGAAATGTTAGCGCATCTTAAATGTTATCCACTCGTGCCACAGAAGGGGAAAAAAATAGTCATACCTGCCAGGGAACCTGGAATCCACACCTTAAACTATGCCTGACACTAGTGAAAGTTTTTAGTGGATAAACTGGAGCAAAGTGGCTAGTGAAGTCAGCACAACTCCCAGAATTGAGAAAGATTAGACAACAGACAAGCTGTTTCAATTCAAGCTGTTTAAAAGGATAGAATAGAAGGTAAATATTGCTGAAAAATACGAAGTTGTAAAAAAAATGACAGTTTCAGCCTCAAGTCTAAAAATTTTCCCTATTCTTGCATACGTACATGTTTGACACATAAACATCTCAGCTGAAAGCCTTTCAGTACTTTGTTAGTCGTGGGGCTTTTTCCCTGGTTCCCTTGGTAGGAATGTTTAATATTTATTACAGTAAAGTTTATAGTAACCCTTGACTGTAATACAAGGAAGCTGGAGATGTAACTGTTTTGCGTGGGTTTGAATACTGTAGTTAAACTGCAGCTTGTTCACCTTTTCAGATCCCATCTTCAACTTAATATGCAGAGGAAGCTGTTCTCTCTTTTTATGTTTTGTTTCGCTGTTAAGACTGTACAAAATAACTATCCCTAACTATTTAGCTCACTGCTGCTTTCCATTATCAATAAACAACATTTTATATGCCTGCAGGAGTATAGTTGTAGCAAAACTACTTTGTGTGTGCAGCTTGAAGTTGAATAAATATATGGTTGAACAAACACACAGTGATCTATTTCAGCTGGGGGTGGAAGAGCAGAGTTCATTTCTGCCCAGCATAGATCTGTGCTTCAGACATGGCTGGCTTGAGCAATGCTCAGATGAGACCTGTCCTCAGAGTATACCTGCTCAGCCAAAAGGGAACACTGTCCCCAGGCAGGACAGTCTGTGCCAAAGGTGGTGTTTGTTCTTGCTCGGGGTTTTATAGAAGGATAACTGCTCCTCTGGAGGGTCAGGGTAAGAAAAGTTAAAAAAACCCCACATACATTGCAACTTTGGTCTATTGGGCTCTGAGAGATTCCACTTAAATTTCAATTATTACCTCCTGTGAGAAGGTTCTTGAAAGCCCAGACGTTAACACCTTATGTCTACCAAGGTCAGGAACTAGTTATTTTGCTTTTGGAGACCGCCTTTCCCTCATATACACACTAAATTTAAATTCTATTCTGCAGAGACATGGTACTTTCTTTTACTGATTGAACTCACACAAGAAAGCAGCACTTGGCCCTTAGCTCTACTTGAGCAGCGCTCAGTTCCTTTGAAACTGGGATTGTTTCCAGAGCATTCAGGAGTGGCTTCCATAGCAGCAGAGTGTTTTAGTTTGGATAATGTATGCTGGCCTTTTTTTCTCTCCTGAGGACCTGAATATGGTCTTCTCTTTACATAATAGGAAATTTGTGGTGCCTTGTACCTTGCATCTAAAGGACACTCTGTGCCTGCTACAAACTACCCTCCCTGCAATTTGGCACAACCTACAGCCAGGGATTTGGGGGTAAATTCTTCATGGCTCCATTATATGATTAGTGATATAGGAGAAGCTTGGATAGAAGCTAACGTGTAGCTGTAGTGGGGGAGAGGGGGAGGTTTGCTGTGGCCACATAACTTTGGCCACAGTCTTGATCTTAAACATCATGTTTAAGCTTCTAGAGTTCTGTATATGTGCCCTATGAGTTTGGTTAAATATTTTTTACTCTGTAACTACCTGCAGAATACATTAATTTTAATTTTGAGGTCAATGAATTTACTGGTTGGCCATAACCCATTTTTTAAAAGACTGGTAAGAGTCAGGAAAGTGAGAGATATCCCTACCTTTGTGTAATTTTTTTCCGCTTAGTTTCAAACTGCCGTGATGGCTGGGATCACCCATTTTGCATCCGAGCCGCTAGCAGACCACAATTTGAATTTGCTTGTGGACCATGTGTCATCACCCACTGCCATTTCTGCTGTATGACTCAGAGGAGGGAATGCAGGTGTGGGCTGGCTTCCACACGGGTACAGGATGGGTGGCTTGCTCACACAAGCTTGCTGGGTTAGAGTTATTCCATCAAAATGTTTTGAACAAATTTCAATTAGCAGAGTGACTTGCTGCTTTCTGTTATGTGGCTGTGGCTAGTAGCCAGAGCTCTGAAGCTATGTATGTTTTTGTTGGTCCACAGCCAATGTATTGCAAGGCTCATAACAGGAGCTTGCCTTACTCTAGAAACTAGATCTTGGTTATAAGCTGTAGTGATAAGTTACATTCAGGACCAAAGTTAATCTTGTATATACAATGAATGAAGTCCAAAGCTAAAGTTCTTATGGGGTGCTGATGAGCTTTATCAGCCTCTTGAAAAGCCTAGTTTGAGTTAACTGTCAGCTTGGCTTATCTTCCTCCCAAAGAATATGCACTTTTGTTCCAAGATTGAGTATTGTTGTTAAACTGCTTAATAGAGAGTTGCTGAAGTCTTGAATTTCTGCTAAGTAAAAGGTAGATATTTTAGTAGGAGAAGGAGGGATTATTCTTTAAGCGCTAAGGCAAATAAATTCATAAATTACATACTTGCATGTTATAGATGGCTGGTCTAGAATTAACTTTCCTAATGTATAAATACCTGTGAAATTGTTCAATGAATTCCTTTTTTTTCCTCATCTGTCTTTTGCAGGTATTCGTTATAGTTTGGATGTTAGTGTGGATGAAGTGAAAGCCTTAGCATCTCTAATGACATACAAATGTGCTGTGGTTGGTAAGTGACAATTTTTCAAGCAAGTATACAAACTGTAATTTCAATCAGTACTTTTCAATAGTTTACACAAAAGCATCTAAAAAATTAAATGACGTTTTAGACCCTAATCGCTGATTAAAGTTTGTAGCAAGATAGGAAAAAATACAATGACCAAGATAATAGTAATACTACTGCTACTACTATGTATTCCCCTCTGCTGTTACTGTAGATACTTTGAATAAAATTACATTTTCATTTGAAAAGTCCCAATTCCACTACTTTCCCCCTCCCATAAAAGTACTGCTCTTGAACTCAAATCAACGTATGACAAACTTGGATTAGGAGGGGGCTAATTTTAGGGGGAACAGATGGAGGTTGTAAAGGATTCAGGCAGGGGAGCTGTGGAGAAAGAAGGATAAAATTCCTTTATGGGTCATAAAGAAGTATAATGCATACACGCAGCTGCTAAATTGTAGGGAAGTTTGGAGAAAATTTGCACATTATGTGTAAGAAAACAAAATACTTATTAATATATATAGGGATAATTCACTTAGGACTTCCAAAGTAAAATTCTTAAGCTAAACCTGTAAAATATAAACTATAAAACTAACTGATTGTACAAGTGCCAAGTACAAGACGTTGAAGCAAAGAAAATTTTAATCATGAACTTCAGAGTTTCAAGGCCATTTTCAAGCTGCCCTTGAGAGATTTCTCCTTTTTATAGGAGTACCTAGAAGACATTATAGCTTATGCTTGTGAAGCCCTAAATGCAGCAAAACTAAAGTCATTGCTAAAATCAAAGATAAAATTCCTCACGCATACTACTGATGCATTCTGCCTTTATTGTTGAAAAAGTAAAATGATTTTCCTTTGCATTCTTGTAGATGTGCCATTTGGTGGGGCAAAGGCTGGTGTCAAGATCAATCCCAAGAACTACACAGTAAGCTTAATCATAGATAAAAATTTGGTTACCTGTAGTACTGAAGCCAGCCAGTTAAAAAAGCTCTTCTAAGGGCATTATTTACCACTTAAAACTTCCTGCCACTTCTGCCTCTGTAAAGGCTGATTTAGATTCTGCATGCAATAGTTAGGAAAATAATTTTAAAAAGGTGTGCATTTCAGAGGTGGAAAACTTTAACTATTATTTTTTGCCTACAAGTCAGAAGACTACAAAAAATTTGGAACCTGGATTTTTTTTTTTAAAGTTGATACTTTTAATAAAGGCTTAAATTAAATTCTTAGAAAAAGGTTAATGTTTTTGTTTATTTTAACAAATAGTTTTATGCTCCATTAAACCTTTCTATGCAGTGTTCCAGTGTGAATAATAACTAACTTGTCTTATAAAGAGTTTACTGCAGGCTTGCTTTCTTGCCCTAATTAAAATAACTTGTACAGAAAGGCATACTAGAATACATAATAGATATTGTAAGCTTGAAACTCCTGTAAGGGTTTGTGTGAAGTTGTTCTACTGTGTTGATTACACAACCAGCAGGCCAGCTATTGCTGTTGCTGGTTATAAATCTCTTGCATAGGATATCAGATTTGTTTGCTGGAAATCTCTGCCACAAGCACAGGTGGTCCTTCCTGTGCTGCACTCACAACTTGCTGTGGATCAGAATGTACAGAAAGACAGACAAATGTTTCCTTGTGCTGCCTGAGTACTAAGGGTCTGGTAGGGAGTGGCATATAAATTACATAAATATATGAATCATCCTTTCTTCTAAAATAAAAGGGTGTGTGTTTATGTTTGGGTATAAGTTTTAGCATATATTCATAAACACTAATATTTTTTGTGATATTTATTGCATTTTCTCCATAGGACAATGAATTGGAAAAGATCACAAGAAGGTTTACCATGGAGCTGGCCAAAAAGGGCTTTATTGGTATGTTGTGCAATCTTACTATTAAAATTTAAGAATCTAATTTACTGTGCACTGGCAGTTTCCACTAGATACTGTCCTCAAATAGCCCTGGTTTTGAGAGCAGTAAATAATTTGGGTATAGAACTTTCAGCAAAGAGCCACAAAGAATTGAGTCATTTCATCTTCATGCTTTTTAAAGGGAACTGTGTCTTAACTCTTTGCTGGTAGCTTTTCTGCTATGAAAAGCCACAAAAGCTGAGCTCATAGAATCCAAAATGAATCACATTTCTCTTAGAAATAGATAACAAAGTTGTGACCAAGTTTGTTACAATTTTAATCTCTAATATCAAGCTATTACTGTTCCCTGTAGTCTCAGTTGAGGCTTTTGGCAGATATCTGAGGAAACAGAGGAAGGAAATAGAAGATACACCCCAGAGAAAGTTGATGGCTTCACCCATGGCAACCACAGGCTGCAAAAGAAGGATAGGCAAGAAGCACAAGGTGCTTGTTGTAACAGAACCTCAGGCCTAATGTTAGTAGGTGCTTCATTCAGATTCTCAACCCTGAGTTGTTCTGATAGCTTGCTGCCTGGAGTTAGTACCTGCAAGTCTCTTCTGGAGAAAGCTGAATGTTACTAGCTTGACTTGTAATTAAATGGAGAATCTTTACCTGGACAAGGTTCTTGTTCAACTGAATTATAAGGCCTGTAACTAGGTTTAAAGGTCTGTCATGTGTTCTCATTGTCTAACAGCCCTTGGGAATGTATATCCATTTATCTGCATTTTCTTCCTCTTCAGCCAGAGTGTTTGTCATCTGCTTTTTCAGCCAGAGTGCTTATCATCTAAATTAGGTTCTGTATAAATACAGTTATTGATATTACATGTGACTAGGGGAGTAGTATACACTATGCCAGCTATAGTGATGGTTAGTTCAATGACAATTAAAATGGTTTAATTTGTTTTCCTTTTTGGCACTATGGTTGGTGCAGCTTTCACAAACCTTTTAAAGATAATTAGGAAAAAAAATGAGTAGAGGTAGCATTGCACTTAAGATCTTGCTGAGCAAGTCCCTCTGATCTTAAATAGTTGGGCAAATGCTATTTTTAGTTATCTATTAAAAATAGACAGAATTTGATTTTATTACACCAGACGTGTGAAAATTCTTCCAAAGGTTTATTTCATCAAGGAATGTAATGTCTCTTTCCTGAAGTGAGGGGTAAAATCAAATGTATGTGCCAAAGTGCCACGGTTAAGAACAGGCTATCTTCAATTTTTAAGCTCACACAGGATCACAGAGGAAATTCTAATGCAAAAATAAAAAAAGCCCAATTAACATCATGGTATATAGAAATCATACCTAGATAGCACCCTTCCTGTGTTACAGCAATGATCAACAAAAAAATAAAAATATGAATAAGCTTTTGCTGCATTATCTTACTCTGACTTTTTATTGACAAACTCATGTTCATTTTACTGAATGGCTTGTTTGAAAGGTTGGAGGCCTTGACAGCATGATACAGGATCTAAAACTCAACTGAATGCACAAGAATCTGTTGATTGCCTAATAAACTGAGGATGAAACAGGAAAAGAGTTTCTCTCTGCCAAGCCCTGCATTGTTCCCAAGCGAATAATGGTTGAAGATAACTCTTCATGTTTGATCCTTAAAAGCTGTTTTCACTGTTGCCAACAGGACCCGGTGTTGATGTGCCTGCTCCTGATATGAGCACGGGGGAGAGGGAGATGTCCTGGATTGCTGACACCTATGCCAGTACCATAGGACACTATGTAAGTTTTGAGCAGAGACTTTCAAGTGGAAAAGCTTTCTAGGTCTTTGCATAAATCCTTTTATCTAGAAATTTATTACCATGCTGCTTAACCATATAATTTTATTTAATTACATGGATCTAAATATACTCTTGCAAACGGTAACAACTTAATTGCTGTGAGGTTTTCAGGGTATAGTTAAATAAAAATAGCTTTAAGGTTAATCTTTTTAAAGTTTAAGTTTAAGACAGTACCGACTGCAAGTGTTCAGCAAGAAGAAAATACACTTTTTTAAAAGGTCTCATGCTTAGTCTGGAATTGGTTTCTATTTCCACCATTTCTCTCGGTTTTTCATTAGTAGTATAATTACTAATTTAAAGTTACTAAACAATTAGTTCATAACAGTTGGTGTAGTCTGAAAGTACTGAAATCTTAAATCTGGAAGTGTTATTAAATAAATGCTCTGGTTTTGTGCATTCAAGAGACCATGTATATTAAGTTTGGACTATTGGAATAACCTGTAGAAGTATTAAAGTTGTCTGTGGTCCCCTAAAAGTAACAAGTAATCAGTGTAAACTTAAACAAATTCTCCAAAATGTAAAGCAAAAGGACACTGATAGAACTTATTGCCCAGATAACAATAAAAAATAAAGCTTTTAAAAATTAGTTTTTAAGAATGCTAAGGTATTGCACGTTTGCCTATCCCAGCTCCTTTTGAATTGAAAAGATTCTTTTCACTTTCTGCAGTCCCTTCCAGCAGTTCCTCAGTAATAGAGCAGGGTGAACCTTCCCACTAATAAGGCATTAGAACCACCCAACATGTATTTCTCTCTGGCTTTCCTGGGACAGTCTTTTAGTAGAAATTGCTACTAGGAGAGGATGGTACAGGTTCTTCTAGATCTGAAATACAGTCTAAGGTTATCGTAAGGGGGTGGGGAATGGGAAGGAACGACCAGGTGTAGAGACGGAAGGAGAAAAAGGTGGAATAACCTATCAAAAACAGTTTGTAGAGGAAGATGTTTCAGATAACTATTTGGTTGATGCACCAAGAAGACAAATAAAAGTGATAAGGAACTACCAGATATAAAGGTGTTCATGGGGCAAGGAAGGAGGGAACGGAACTAAGAGAAGAAAATGACAGTTTAACCAAACTGAAACTAACCATAATTCAGACAACAGATGGAAGCTATGCAAGGAACTAGGTTCAATTGAGTGGAAAGATAACTCTTCGGTGAGAAATCTACAGACCTGATGAGTCAATGTGACTGAACACAGATGTGTTCGTGGAGCTTGAAGTGGAAAGGAAAAGCCAAATAAGATACAAACGGATAGGAGAAGCTTGCTTGAAACCTAACAGAAAGACTCAGGAAGCCGGAGAGACAATGAGAATATTATTGCAGAGTGGAAAGGGGTTAAGAAACAAGCAGAAGTTCAGTGTCTAACTGTGCCAGCTGAGTTCATAGATTATTATCACTAATATAGAAGTCTTCAGTGCTAGCCATATAAGCAATTTTACAAGCTTCTTCTGAAAAGCCATAGTCTTTTTTTTTTTTTTTTNTATGTTAAACTTTTTTCTGATAGACTTAAAACCAGAGTTTTTGGGACTTTGACATTGACCGTGGTTTGTATGTGTTTCAAGATGACCCGGACCTGCCCTCACCTCATGCTCTGTTTTCTTGTCAAACCATGCAAGTCTTTAATAACTACCATGTTAACTGTTCCAGAAAATCCGTCTTGAGTTGCTGGATCACTGAATTACATATGGCTAAAGTTTTTGATTAAATTCACCTTTTTCACTCTTCTGCACTTCCTGACATATCCAGCTTACTTTTTGGGACACGTGAAGGGACTCTAATAAATACATACTTATGTACGGTGGAAGGCTGTATTTCTTCAAGTATTTATAAAACATACTTCCTCCTTTGTGAATGCATGAACACTATAATGTGGTTTCAATTTGAAAACCTAAAAATACGTCAAAACACCAGGCCAAGTTGTTCCTAGCAGAACACCACCACAGATCTTGTTTATGGTCGATATGCCACCAGAGGGAGCATACAGCTTAACGACAGCAAGGCAGCTACATTTTGGGAAATCGAATTAGGAATTTTGTGGCAAGCCCAGCATCACTTTTATTTTTATTAAAGAGGGGTTATCTTTTGCTTTATATAGATAACTCACTGTCATTTTCAAATAATAAATAGGTTTTGTTTCCATCGTGGCTCTAGTCATCTCCTGCTGTTCTGCCTCCACTTACTTTTGTCTGCTCCTTTCCTTCATCTCACCAAGCATCTTGTGCTCAAGCCACAGGCATGCAAATGCATTTGGCATGAGTGATGGAGAGGAGGGAGCCTCCCACTGAATATGTTGGTGGTGGAACAGAAACCTCCGGCTGCTGGCAGACTCGTTTCAGTGGATTCCTTTTCATCCCTACTCTTTCTCTTGTGTTGGATGCCAAGCCACTGTGTGACTGTTCCCAGGGTGTGGGAGCATGGGAACCAGTGGTGACAGAAGAGGGACACCCAAACAATGTCTAGTTTGGAAGAAGTATTTCCAAGTTACTATTTAAATATGAAAAATTAACTCTGGCTTTAAATAGTCTATTTTACCTTGGCTAGTGTCCAACATACAGAAAATTTAATTTTATTGCCACCAAATTAATGATAGAGGCTTCGTTCTATATATTGCTTTTCTGAATAAAAATAGTAAATACTTATCTAACTTCTCCTATGTGACCTTCATACTATAGGCTTTTCTCTGAGATCAACAACAGGAGAGGTATTAGGCCTGTATTGTTGTTTCAAAATAACTGAATTTGTTATAAAAGAACACTAAACACTGTTTAAAGATAATTAAAAAACAGTCCAAGGATATGTCTGATCCCTTTGAAACATTAAAATGTTGAGAATAATGATGGAAATTATGGCTGTAATAGGAGCTAATTTTGAGAAATGTGTCCCTCAAAGCGTTTTGATTTGTCAAAGGCCTGCTAGTTGCTAACAGAGCAACAGGAATGTCACCATAATTAATTAACCACAGACTAAACTTAGTACATACATTTAAATACAACAAACAATTACAAAGCATATCCAATATTGCATTATGCAACTTTGCTGACATCTACTAGAGTACTGGTGAGAAGGTGCTCGCACAAACTCATGAAGATAATCAAGATGATTATCTAACTGTATATAAACCGTATTATGTTCTTACTCTTATGATTCCTGTTTTGCCTTATCTCTTGTTCCATAGCTCACAAGCACTTCACTGTTTTACAGGATATTAACGCACATGCATGTGTAACTGGCAAACCCATCAGCCAGGGTGGGATCCATGGACGTATATCTGCAACCGGTCGTGGTCTCTTCCATGGAATTGAAAATTTCATCAATGAAGCATCATATATGAGCATATTAGGAATGACTCCTGGATTTGGGGATAAAACATTTGCTGTTCAGGTAACTTTTTTCCTTCATCTGCAGGGAAAAAGTAGTAAAGAAACTTCCAGCAGAGCTGCTTTTAAAAAGGGCTGTAGCAATAAATCCTGTTACGGTTTTACAGCTTCCAAGTTAACCTTTACTCTCAAACTTCGGAAACACTTCGGAAGCGACATAGGTGCCCTTTATTTTGGATTGTTTTATAAAAACTGAACTTTCGATTGCACTGTACAAACACAAAGCCAAATCCCTAGTCTATATGCAAAGAAAAATATGGAATGCTATTACAATAGTTCTTTAAACTAAGGCATTATACACTTTTCAATGAGCTGTGACGCTGTTTCTGCCAACACAAAATTTGTTGCACTGTTTTGCAATAAAAAAAAATGAGAGAGAAAAGGAATTAGGAGTTATGTTCTTGTTCCACTATGGAATGAGCAGTTGGAAAAGTGGAAACCAATACCTTACTCTATGTTGTTGGTGGTGGTGTTCATAAGACTTCAGGATTTAGGTAGTTGAATTTTGAAGGGGTTTGATGTTCAGTAATATATATCATCATTCCTAAAATTTCAAAGAAAGAACTTGTTCTGTTCAGCTTTGAACAGTATCTGAGGATGTGAGGGATTATTTTTTGTTGGTTTTGGTACCAATGCACTGGTTTACTCTGCAATAGCAGAGGAATTGTAACCTCCAGGTTGTCCTCTAGTTAACCAGTGAGCTGAAACAGACATCTTTGCCCTGCATGGACCCAGCAGCACACTCTCCTCTCTGCACTTTGGCATTTTCATGCTTGGCAAAGGGGTAACCAACAGCCACTTAAGTGTAACTTAGACAGAAAATACAGCCACGACAACAGCTGAAGATTTTTCTAGGAAAACAAAGATATAGCATTGCAAAGAGACCTAATGCATGACAAACTGGTGTATTGAAGTTTGCTTCTAATATGCAAACAAAAGTCCTAAATGTAATTGGAACTACACTATACGGGAATTTAATGTTCACCCTTTCTCCAGCATAGAATCTTACTACAAACTTTTGACATGGATCATGTGACCTTTTGGTCTGCCATATGTGTTCTTTAATTCCAGAATGTTATATAATGGCCTGGAATTAGGTTTTGTACACCAGGAAGGAAGTAAAAAATGCTAACTAAATAAAATATTATCTCAGGATAAATTTAGGCAATTGGTTTTGTATAGGACCACTTCAGAAATGTATTAGAAATTACATAGCTTCCTACTAGGTTAGGTTGTGAAGAATTAATAATATTCTTGTTTAATTTTTTCCATTGCGGGGTGGGTTTTACACTTAGAAGCCTTGCTTACCCAAATTGAATGAAAATATTTCTTGGCCTGCAAATCCTCATCCAACTTCTGAATAGCCATACAAAAATCTATTAATCCCTCTAAAACAGTGCCAGTTCTAAAATAAACATAATGTTCCTATGCTAATAAATATCATAGCTTTGACAGTGTCATAGTAGCATATATTGCTTCCCGTCTGTATTTTCAGTGTAAAAAGTATAGCACAGCTGTATGTTGCTGGCTACGATGCATAATTTCTGCCATGGTGTTCAGACTAGAAAGGACATGTAGATTTCTTCCATCTTTCCTATACACATCCTCTAGTGCCAAGATATGCCAATAGATGAAGAACTACTTAAAACTATTCAAATCTACCTAAGTCTTAGCAGTGATCATCATTTTCACTTAAGGTTAACAACTTTTCCCTTTCTCTTTCCACCTTCAGGGATTTGGTAATGTGGGCTTGCATTCTATGAGATACTTGCATCGTTTCGGAGCAAAGTGTGTTGCTGTTGGAGAGTTTAATGGTTCTATCTGGAATCCTGATGGGATTGACCCAAAGGAACTAGAAGATTACAAATTGGTATGAAACTTGGCTGAGCAGAAATAGTTTGATTTTTGTCAGCTTAGCAAGCACATAGGATGACTGTAGACTGGTGTTAATTTGTGATTTTTAAACCCTGCCACAATTAGTACTTACAAAATGGCTTAGGAATGTTGATTCTTCTGGCTTTCTTCTTATTCACAACATGAACGCAGGTGGTTAACACTAACTGATCTTGTGGCTTTGGCTTATGTACTGGTTTTACCCTTTGACCTGACCCTCAGAAAAATGGCAAGGCTTGCATGTGTGTAGGCTAATTACTTTGGTTTCAGAACTGGAATTTGTGATTATTTTGCCTTTCTTATGACTAGGGAGGATGTATCAAGGAATCAGGGCAAGGATGGCCTAAAGGATGCCTTACTGAGAAACACAAGCATATGGACATTTAAGATTTTAAATGCACTTTTGCTGCTTCTTACCTATCGGATGTTTCTGAAAAAACTGAAAGCCTGCCTGGCAGCGTGACCTGAATATGTGGTTTATAATGAAAACTGGATATAGTGTTTTTACTTCAGTTTCCAAGTGAAGCAGTCTTGATGGGACAGTTTGCAGGCCCTAAAATATGATCTCCCACTTAGAATTTCTAAGGGGATGTGTATTCTATTTCAAGGGGATTGTTTGAATCTCATTATCAGCACTTGCTGAAAAGAATTAATGCTCCAGAGCCTAAATGGTTATTAGTGTCTTTGGCCAGAGAGTAGTTATACCTCAGTCATGACAGCTTGGACTGTTAAGCAAACTTTGTAGCTTGCTTTTTGTGCCTAAGCTAAGTACAGATAGGAGTTATCTTATGTGCTGTCTTTCTAGTACAATTGATTTTCCCTTTCTTTTTTGAAAGTTAGAAGAAGGTAAGGAAGACAAACAAATACACACACAAAAAAATCTTGGTTTGTTTCCTTCAACAGCAACATGGGACAATCATGGGCTTCCCTAAAGCACAGACACTTGAGGGCAGCATTCTGGAAACAGACTGTGACATTCTCATCCCTGCTGCCAGTGAGAAACAGTTGACTAAGGCCAACGCTCACAAGGTTAAAGCAAAAGTAAGTTGGAGAGTTCAAATGCAAATTAAAAGTGGAGAAGGCTGTTCAAATACTGGTGTTCAATATTTAGTATGAATGGAAACTAGAATATACCCCTGATTTACTCTGCTGTGTTTCATTTCAGATTATTGCTGAAGGTGCCAATGGGCCTACAACTCCTGAAGCTGACAAAATCTTCTTGGAGCGGAATATCATGGTTATCCCTGTAAGGTTCTATTATGACCTGTGATTTTCATTACAAGGGTATTACCTCTGGAAAATTGCAGCAAGACATTATGCATTGAAGGCTTTTATTAATAGCCATTCATTCTCTTAAAGTAATTTTTAGCAACTGACATCTGGGAAAGGGGTGTCAGCATTGCTTAAGATTGGTAGTAATTACCTAAAGATCTCACTGCAACTGTAAATGACCAAAGAAAACTATTATATGAAGGCTACCTATTTGGAAGAGAGAACAGGACACAATTAATTCTTAGATCTATACTTTTGCATTTTGGACTATTAGCTGACATCTGCTCAGTTAAATAGTCCACTAAGCAAAGGAAGAAGACAGAGTAAATACACTGGCCAATTCATTTGTAAACCTTGTGTCTCTGGGTGATGCTCTGACAGAACTGTGTTTTCATAAATTGTATAGTGTAAACATTGCCTATAGTGGTAATTTGAAAGAACAAGACCTATACAATTATATCCTTTTCCCAGATAAAGGGTGTCCAGATGAAGTGATACTGTTAGAAAGAGAAGCTGACCTTCAGCCTTTACTCACTGAGATGGCCTAAGAATGCTGTAACTTTCTTGATTAAAAACTTGTGCTAAAATAAAAAAAAAACATGGTCAGTCAAGCACAGCTGAACTTCATATGTTCTAAAGTCAAATCCTCTTCTAAATCAGTAGAAGCAATCCCTGGGCTGCAGAAGAGGATAGGTATTGCCATGCAAGAATAACAACTGGTTTGTCTTCTGTACTGCAGTTTAAACTGGTACTTTGTACGTAATACTTCTGCTTGCTTCTCCTTAATACAATAGAGCTGTCTTCATCAGATGGTCATAATTCAAGATGTTTACTCTTTCTGTGCAGGATCTTTACCTGAACGCTGGTGGTGTAACAGTGTCCTATTTTGAGTGGCTGAAAAACTTGAACCACGTCAGCTATGGCCGCTTGACTTTTAAATATGAAAGGGATTCAAACTACCACTTGCTCAGTAAGTGATCAGTTGCACTCTCACTGTTTAATTGATAGACTGAACTAGCAAGAATCTACCATGGCAGAAATGAACACATTTAAATTCACCTTAATTTCCCACAAGTCTATTATTGCTGCATACTGAAGAGTAGGAAAGTTTTGATAGGTTAATTGACTTGCAACTCCAGTGACTTAAGTTAAATACATACTTTTTCAGTTTATCTTTTAATTTATGAAGTGATGCTTTCCTCAGTTTTGTGCAAAGCTAAACTCAAACCACTTACATGAAATATTTATTACTTCTTAACAAATGTCTTTCAGCTGTACACTTGGTATTTGAGAAGTATTCAAAGTTTGGGTGGGTAACATTGTTCCACACATAGAGGATTTCTATAAAGGACAATATTAGAATTGGTGCAGGAGCTGTAAAAATGTGCTTATGGCTCCAGGAGCTCCAACTACATGGAGAGAGAAAGCTTAATGGAAAAGAACTGCAGGATATTGCTCCATTTTAAACAATACTCTGTAGAAAACATGAGAATCTCAGGACGTAGGAGTTGACAGAACAGATCTGGATGTTTTCTTGATATAACGTTTTACCATAAGTGCTACCTTTCAAGATATTTCTGAAGTGGTTGAGGGTTAATTTAAATCCCTTTCTTCAACAGTGTGTCATCTTGGAATACTCTGTGATGTTGTTTAGGAAAGCTTAGTATTAAATTACAAGAATTAATATTAAATAATTATCAATTCAAAATACCAAAGCATTTGTCATGTCTTAAAGGGAAAAAAAAAGAGAGTCCACATTGTGCTTCTTTCTTAAAAAGTAGTGTGTATGCAAAGTGCAATAGGAGATAATTGATTGCTTTAACTTCAGGAAATATTTTGTCTAATGCTATCTGTCAAGTTAGGAAAATTAATCCAGCTTGCTCTATCAGCTTTATGAGTTCAGTGAAGCGGGATCAGTAAATCCACAGTCACTTGCAATGTGACTGTACTATAACAATAGTGCTGCTAATATTGGAGAGATTCACCTGGAAAACCAGATAAATCAACATCTCTCCCTTTTTTGGAAAATAAGATGCCTCCCTTTGCCTCCAGCCTCTGTATTTTGCATTTCATGCCATCGAACACCGGAAGTCCTTTGTCAGTTCTTTTACTGGGGAGCACATTCCTTTCCTTGTCAGTTACCTTTGCCTCTGCTGTTTGTTCTTTTCCTAGTGTCTGTCCAGGAAAGCTTGGAAAGAAAATTTGGGAAACACGGTGGAACTATTCCAGTTGTGCCTACAGCAGAATTTCAAGATAGGATATCGGTAAGTAGTTGCTGTTGGTTTGTTTTGGGTTTTTTTTTTACTGTTACTGTATTCTGTATTCTGATATTATAACTGCATTCTAAATTTTACCATTTTTTGCCCCAGATCTTGTTGATATAGTTTGGCTGGATTTCCAAACAACTTTCAACAAAATCCCACACCACAGACAGTTTGGTACACTGTTTCTGTTATATAGGCAAGAGGTGACTGAAAAATTGTAGAATGTTCTTTTAGGCCTGAATTAATGAAAAAAGAAATGTCAGTGAAAATTCATTGTCTAATGCATTGCAATACATGGTATTGAAATTTTCATATGAAATGAAGGGTTGTGAGCTCATTCATTTGCATTCAAATGGAAGATCTGGAGGCAATGACAAAAAATAAGCTCAGAAATCCATAGTAATCAAAAATCAAACCCAGCGTAAGAGATTGTTCTGAAGGGAAAAAGAATAAGACTGACTAACGATGCCGTAATATTAACCCAGAGTATGTCTGCCTTTTGAACCCTGCATGCAGATTAGATATCTGAAAACATTGTAGATGTGGAGAAAATTCAGAGAAAGATCACAACAATAATCAAAGATACGGAAGCTTCTCATATACAGAACAATGAACTAACCTAGATCTTACTGGCCTGAAGTAGTCCTGGAGTGGAGACAGTATTCTATAGAACGAGGAGTGTGAAAATGGATGGGTATGGATAGTTTGTTCACTGGAAGGAAGGGTGAAGGAGGTGCTGTCAAACCAATGAAGCGAGGAGCAGAATGAAGATTGGGGGTGGTTTCTAGCACAGCAGGCAATTAAGATGTGGAATACTCTGTTGAGAAATGTATGGAAGCTAAAAGTGTTGTTTGGTTTGGTTTTGAACACCCGTTAGGAGGAGATGGGACAAATAACTGGGGGAAACAGTCCAGTGAGATTTGAAAAGCATTAAACCATGCTTCCTCAGGAAGAAATTGGGGGAATTGCATGTAAACTCGGGCCACTGTCAGATTATAGAAATAGACTTTAGTCTGATCCGGTAGCTAGCACTTCCATAAACATTAGGCCAAATGAATGGCATGGTAAATAGATTCTGTGGCTTGAAGTGAGTGCTATGATTTCTTACACACATACTATAGAAACTGGCCTAGTAATTTGTACCTCCAATCCAAATTAGAATTTGAGGAAAAGCGTGTATTTTATGAAGCCAGGTCTTACAATGTTAGTAAGTTACAACAGTCAGGATGATGTAACATTGAAGCTGGTAGCCTAAATTACAATGACTGAGTATTTTCAATTATTTATTGTTCTGTATATTTAAATTTTAATGGGAACAAAGTTATTGTGGAGTTGCTCAGGGCTAATACAGTGTTGAATATATGAACTGAGGAACCATGCCCTTCCTAAAACCTGACAGTCTTCAAAACAAGTGGAAGTAGTTTCTACAGGTTATTAACTCTTGGGAGCTTTTTTGTTCAACATTTACTGTGTGTTTTGAAAGCTGAAAACAGTAGTTACACCACCAATAAAAAATGTTAGCATCATACGTTTAGAAGCTAGGCACATAAAAGACTCCAGTGCTTACATCTGAGGTTTTAGAATTGAACTGACCATAATTAGCTCTTCAAGTAACACAGGCAATTTAGTTACTTACACCAGTCACTAGAAGAAAATGAGGGAATGAGCTTCAGTAATTATGGGAATCCAATGTATCATTGTCCCTGATGTATGAATGCTACCTTTTTGTGTTTTGAATTAAACTGATATTGTGTCCTGTTATTGCAGGGTGCGTCCGAGAAAGACATTGTCCACTCTGGGTTGGCTTATACAATGGAGCGTTCTGCCCGGGTAAATATTGCATTAGTAAATATGCTTAGTGGAAAAAGAACTTAAGCAGCATTACGACAGTTTTTAAATGTGTGGTACAGAATTTCTTTGCAATTGAAGGAGTAAGTAAAAACAGTTCATGATACTGAAAGTCACTATAGCATGGGGTAATTCTGCTCTGTGCAGGGGTGGTCAACTTAAGCTGTGTATAGTAAACATTAGAGACTAATACATTAAATCAGGAAGTATTTTCTAGTTGAAGCTGTAGTAATTGGAAACTGTTTAGTTGTCCTTTTGTACCTGACTAATTTGGGATAAATACATCAGAGTGTTTTACTTTGCCATCAGCAGTTTTAGATTAATCCCTTTATACAGTGTTTCTAATTTGTGGGGCAAGACTAGCTGAGATCCTTTGCCCCTCCCTGTGTCTGAGGTACACATGCATCCAAGACGTGTAAAGGGGCAATATAGTGATCTGGGAAATCTTTTCTTCCCTTTCAGGTTTCAGTTGGAAGGGAAATAAAAAAAAACTTTAGACTTGATCCTCAAAGGATCTGAGTTCTGACACCAATCTAGCCTAGCACCTGTTCTACTCCTAACCTAGATTTCTCTAAGCAAAATCTAGTGTAGTTTCTATGGAGAAACTTGCAAAAATCACCTGTAACCTTTTCTGTTTCAGCAAATCATGCGTACTGCCATGAAGTACAACCTGGGTCTGGACCTGAGAACAGCTGCCTACGTCAATGCAATTGAGAAAGTCTTCAAAGTGTACAATGAGGCTGGCCTGACCTTTACATAAATAGGCCGTTACCGCTCCTTATTGTATCCCATCCCTCTCACCATTAATGTACCCTCTTCTTGAAAAAGCTTATCACAAGTTTACATGTAACCACAAAATTTTCTTTTCTTCTGACATTATAGTGGATTCTATTCTCAAATTAGTTTCAGTCCAAACTAGTCTTTTTTACAATAAAAATCCATGGATTAGGAAATTGTATACAAGTATGTATCTGAAGATAACAGTTCATCTGCACTTGTGGGGGCCATTCTGGGTATTTCACCTACAAAAAAAATGGTACATTTTATGTATGGAAGAGTGGTCTTGCCACCTGAGCCACTTCTCAGACTTCAGATCAGATACTGTACTAAATGAGCACTTAGCTCATTATTACTTCATGCACTTTTGTTTAATGATGTAATTTTTGGCTTTGGCACTTTCAGTAAGGCCTTGTATGATCAATGCTGTGGCATTGTCAAAGGAAGAATGGGCCTCCAGCAGGGATTAACTTTGATAGGAGTCTAATTTTTATTTGTAGTAAAGCTTCAGGCCTGATTCTCTTTGGGCAATGTTTTTTCTTTAACTGTGCTGCTGTTATAGGACTGCCTTTTATTGCTTGTTCAAGCTAGCTTGACTATCACCATGAAGTATGTAGAGGTGACAGGCTAATATTTTTATAAGCTGAAGCTGTCAAGCTACTCTAGTTATGTTTTTAATCAAGTATCTACATAACTATTCTGACTATAGGTTGTTTTTTTTTTTTTTTTTTAAAAAGGGGTAGTCTGAATTTGTAAATCATACTTAGGTTTTTTGGAATTCTTTTTTTAGTCTTTTCCTTCCAGAGGCTTTCTGAAAATTAGATACTGCCTCAGTGAACAACTAAAGTGAAAGTGAACCCAGAAATCATTGGCCAAACTACAGAGGAGCTAGAATGCTGCTATAAACTTTATCCACTGTCTTAACACACACAGCCTCTTTTGGTTTTTGTCATCAGGAGGTCTTGAAAGTTTTGACTGTATTAGAAGACAACAAAATGGACCTCAACAAAACATTGGATCAAGCACAGTTTTTAAAGTGTAAGGCTTTTGTCCAGTGGAGTCCCCTTGAAGTGCCAGATGTTATTTATGTAATGAATATGAATGTTTTTTTTAAAAGACAACTAGTCCCTCCCAGAAACTCATGCTTTTTTTCTAACTACTTTGTAACTGCATGACATAACCTGGAGAGAAGAGCAGTTATTAAAAAAAAAGTTGACCTTTCCAAACCTACTATGCTGGTGTATTACTGTTTTCTATTTCATTCCAATAGGTTGCTGTAGTTACAATCAGTCTGTGGATCTTCACAGCACACTTGTATATTCATTACAAACCTACTGATAAGATACTGTCTCTGATTTATCCTAAGGGGCTCACTAATACAGATCTCTGTCTCTTGAACTTGCGTGTCAGCAAGACTTTTGAAGTTGGGTAGATTTGGTAAATCATTTTGGGTCTTTACTGTGTCCTCTCAAATTTGTGTGACGAACTATTCTAATAGTTAGCATGGAGCAATAAACCTGTGTGATGCATTTAATTAGTGGCTTACTCCATCATATATGCTGATATTCAGGGCTATAGAAGTACTACAGATCACCTAAGTGCAGTGTATGTATATATACTGACATTAAAAAAAAGAAGTATGCTTTGAGCATGAATTACTGTGGTCAAAGTGTGGATCTCGTGTTTGGAGATCTGAATTTTGGATCATATTTTTCAGTGTACTTTTCTGTAAACACTTACTAGATAGTAAAATGAAATTAAGGTTGTAACCTGCTTCCACCACAACTTGGAGGCTTAAAACCACGCTAATAAATAGTTGTATTATTGAAAAAAAAGAGTCTTAAAAGCAGAATTGCAATACCTGGCTGCAAAGTTGAAAGCAAAGTGCAGTAGCAGTGAAGAGACTTGGCTCATTTACTGTTGTTTTCCCTCATCTTCCACCTCCTACGTATTTTGAAGGAAAGCCAAAAAGCTGCACAATGCCTGAACTCCGCAATTACTTAGAATCCTATACTTTTGTACACCCACACATTAACACTTCTTTTCCCAGGACATCTTGAAATGAAGCAGAACTACCACCAGGTAGGGTTTTACCAAACCCAGAGACTGAGCCCTTAAAGTTGAATGGATTTCACCTCAGCTGACTCGATGGCACTAGTTACTGACCTCTTGTTAACAGAGTCAGCATTGGAGACCTGCAAAGCACAAACCTGAGCATATCCAGTGGCTGGTATAAGGAGAACTGGGGGGTACTTTTGATCAAAGACCTAAGATTCTTGAGGAGGCTGATGCCTGGAGTCTGACTTTAGATTGCAGCACATCAGCCAATTTGCCCCTTGGTGGTAGTTAAACATAAGAACCAGGCTGTATCAGTGAATCCGGACTTCTTGTGACAGCCTGTTCTCAAATGACCTTGTACATTACAGCTATGCTGGTGCTTTAGCTCAGTCCTAATATCCTCAGATAGTTAAAAAAATAATAAAATTGTAGCACAAACCTCTCAAGACCCAGCAAACAGCAAGAGAGAGAAGAAAGCGAGTTAATGTGGTTTCAGAGGCTCAGGTGTAAAGCAACTCTGGCTTTTTTCTAGCCACAGCTGAAGCAATCAATCATTCTCTGGGATGTAGGTTAAAAATATAGCTCTACTAGGTTTTTTTCTCCACTGTAACATCAATTAGGTATTAGACCAAATACATTGAGGAATGCTCCTCCCCTTAGATGTACACAACAACTTTATCTTCCAGCTACCAACACTGTCACTGCTTGTATTCACTTACACACCACTGGACATGCACACAGCAGCTCGTTAGGATGCTTGGACGGGAACCAGTCAATACCAGAGTTAGATTCCAACACATTGGAACCTGCTCCCAACCACACCTTCCTAACACATCCTTGCCGTAGCGGGTGTTTGTGATCTCCGATGCAGTATTAAGAGCCGATTATGTAGATGGTTTGTATTGAAGAGTGGCGTGGGAAGTACTCTGAAGCTGTGAGCGAGCTTCATAAGGATGACAACTAGAATGTTTGGGGTTAAATGCCTCCTGCAAGCTACTAAATGCAAAAGTATAGTACAGAAGAGCAAGAAGAACAATCATTTTTTTATCCCAGCAGAGAACTCAGACCTACATCTGCTTTCATTGGTGGCAACTGCCAGAGTCAGGAAGAAGCATTGGAGCAATGGTAATTCTTACTGTGGTTTCAAGATGCCAAGTGAGTGACCTTTAAAATACTGTTAGTAGTCAGCAAGTCAGTAATATCAAATCCCTTAGTCATTGCACTAGCAAGTCATTTTTTCCCTTACACACATACAGAATTTTTGGTTTGGTTTTGTGTTTTCACAGCCCAGACATGGTCAGTTCTCGTTTTTCCAGCTCCTGCTTGATTACAGTGCGTCTGTGTGTTTGACAGGAGGCCCTGTGAGCGTGCTAAGTGACTCCATTGCCTGGCTGTGTGCGGCACCACACATCGATGCTTTGCTGTGCAGAGCTGTTGAAGCTGAAGCACCGACCCAGCTCAGGCAGTGGGAAGCAGCCCAGCAGTGAGCTACCTGCTCTGCTGGCAGTAATGCCGCCTTCTGCTCTTTGCATTAGTTTCAGTATCACGGCGCTGTTTTACAGTGTTTACCTGTATACCTTAAACACACTTGAGTCTTCACCAGCACAGTATCTCATTGCAGTTTTTCAGGTAAGACCAGAGGTAGGAGCGCAGTGGCAGAAGCACACAGGTACTCACCTTGTAGTTAATGGCAGTTTAGCTGCTCAGCTTGGGCAACTCACACACACACACGATCCCAACCAACTCAGTGACAGAACGGGACAGAGACCAAATCTCTCAAGTCCTTGGCTTTACATTGTGCCCTCTCCACTCCTTCCCTTAGCTAATAAAAACAACCCCACCCAAACAAAACAACATTTGTCTGCATTAATAGCAAAGCAGAGCTTTAGCTGCCTGCTCTGGGAAGTAATCCAATCTTTCCAGACCAGTGATTGTAAATGTGTGTATTTGGGGGCTTTTTTTTTTTTTTTTAAATATCTGTAAGCAAAGGATTCCTAAAGAACACATGTAAGCCAGGTAGAGTGTATTATCATCTTTATTTAAAAGTACATGTAGTAGAAATTTGTTTACAAAAATTTCAGTGGTGTTTCATTTTTGTCTTCATTGTCCAAAGCCTTTGCCCCACGAAGTTGCTTGGTTCGCTACATTTTTTACAGCTTTCTCACCAGTTTCAGCAACTTTGTAGACTTCATCAAGAGCTTTTAAAACAGAAAAACAAAGGTAACTGTAGCATCACTGCATGGAAAAGGGACAAGGCAGGGCTGGGGGACCTATGTGGGATTTCACTGACATGATGTCATTAAAATAAATGGAAACATTGCCATACCTTTCTGACCAGCATCCTTAGCCTGTTCCACTGCTTGCTGCACGGTCTGGCCTACCGTGCTAACTGGAATTGGAGAGAAACAAGTGTAAATCAAGCAGTCATTATCCTTCCTATAAACTCAGTAATCACATCTTAGAGGGTTTGCTAAATGCTTCAGGGTTAGAACATGGAAAATGGTTCTAACAAGGATGGGTGCCCTGGCTTAGTGAGAGAGAGAGGTGCTGTTAGGAAGCTGGCTCTAGTCCCCCACCTTATTGTGTGTTTTGGTACAGATGAAGATTATGGAGGTTACAATCTGTGTCACCTACAGGGTCAGGAAACAGACTCTAGTAGAGAATCAGGTGCAATAAAACCTTCCTTCTACTCAGCCTGGCTGGGATCTGCAGAAACCAGTCTTGGGCAGTTTGGCTGGTAAAGATTCTCCCACCAACTGCAGGAACCTTGCTGCCTGGAAGCAGAACACTGAGAGCAACACAGCAGAGCTTAATGATATAATAAAGGGTACTTCCCTTGTAGTTAGAGAAAATTGTATTCTGTAAGAGACCAGACTAATCTTGAAGGCATGAAAATGTTCAATAGAGGAGACTTATTGAGTCATGAAGGGCAAGAGAAGGTGTTGTCTCAAAGTGGAGGAACTGCAGCCTACAGAACAGTGATAAATACTTGGGTGATCAGTCTTGAATAGTTATGATCAGGAAAGTCTTGCTCACAAAAGTCAAATAAAAGTTTGGGGCAAATGGCCTTCATTTGAACCTGGATTTGTCTTATTCTCCCTGGCTCCAACTACTACCTTTAAAAAAAAAAATAACACCAAAACCAACCAAACATTGATGTGTTCTGCGCAACAGACACAGGGAGCAGGGGAGGATGCTGCTGACTGAGCAAGCTGGATTCTTCATAGACATTGAAGAAGTGCTGAGGTGAGGAAGGACATTTAAGTGGACTGGGAGTGTCCAAAACTTCAAAGATTTTCATGTTTGGATTGACTGGCTTTACAACAGCAGTTGTGTCATTAAGTGTCTTGTAAAAACCAGCAGCCTATTTCACCTTGGCTTTGTAGGACACTTTCTAATGCTCAAAAGATGTGCTAATTATCATCATGCATCATCTTTTGCTGCAGTTTCCCAACTGGCAGGTACAGCTAAGGGAAATGCTTCCCATAGCAACCTTGGGTCACAGCTGAGTCTGTGGCTCCTTTCAGGAACTGTGGGGTAGGTGCTAATTTAGATGGATCCAAAGCCCAGTTGTACCACCCTGCACTTAGCGATGGCTCATGCAACTATGCCTTCGGGGCACATCCAGTCACAACAGAAGTCCAGAGATGAGGTAATAAATAGCTGTACAGCCACCAGTTGGACAGCAGCATAAAATCCCTCTTTGTTTTCATTTAAATAGGGATTTGGAAGGTACCTCTATCTACAGTCCTCTCAGGAGTGGATGCGGTACTGACATTGAAGTGACATGAGTTCAGCATCACGCACTGTGCATTTACTGCCCGTCATCAAGGTATGTGCTGCTGGTGGCACAGAAGTGGCCAAAGTCAGGCCAATGCCTGGAAGCTCCTGGTGTTGTTCCAGGTTCCAACTCCAGCTGGAAGAGCTGTGCAGTGGCACAGGACTTGTTGGAAAGAGTTGTGTGGGGTTCAGGCAAAGGGCCTGAACTGCAGGCCCCTCAGACGCTGCTGGTGCCTGAAGAACTGGTTCAGCTTCAAGTGATTGGCACAGAATGGGGACAACTGCTGCTCCTCTTTAAAAACTTTGCTCTTAGAGTTTGTTGACTCCTAAACACTTAGTTCAATCAGCTGAACATTGAGATTACTAGTCAGCTCCTTCAAGAGGACAAATGACACTTCTAAAATATCTACATCAGATAGGAAGCCACAGATAATGTTTCCACAATGTTAAAAAAAACCAAAACAACCAACATTAGGAACATCAAAAAACCTCCAAGAAATATGCATTTCTAGGGCTGCTGTACATTAAAAGCAAAATGAAGAAGTCTTCATTTGAAAACAAACAAACAAACAAAAAAGATGGTTACCCTCCACTTGCCCAAGTCCTGGTGTTTCTCTTCATTCTTCAGCATAAAAATAGTTGATTTAAGAATCGGCTTTGGAAAAGGGGGCAGTGGGTCTGGGATTAGGCATCATTCATCTTCCTAGTAAACTGAACCAAGGATAGAGGATAAACAAGTAACAAGCTTTCAGCTTGCTTCATTGTGTGCACTACCTGCAGTAATATTTCTGCTGAAGTCACAGACAAAATATCTGTTTACCTAAATGTCATGTAAAGAAATATGAAACAGTCTCCACTGCTCATGTCTTATACACTAAGCACAAGCACTTCAGGAACTGCACCAGTGCAGGTCTCTGTGTTAGATGAACCACTGTTGGTGAAGTTCTATGTGGCACACTATTTAAAATCGGGGACGATTCAGCAAGACTCTCTATACGAGTAACCTTGACTCAAGTGCCCTCAGCCCCCACAGCACCACCCATGCTTTTGGCAGGGTGAGCAGCCATGTTATGGCGTAGCAGACTTAGCTGCACATATTTGTGCAGCACCAAGCAGATCAAAGACCTCACGTATTCAGGAAACTAATCCACTAGACTGCTGAGAAACTCATATTCATCATGGCTGTTCATGTTAGGAAACAAAGCCCTAAATAAGCAGCCTCCTCACTCAGCTTCCCACTGCCCTCTCTACAGTGCATCATCTAGATACCCACACAGTGAAAGCCAGGGTGGGAGAAGTTGTGGGAAACCAGTAGTTAGTATTGGTCCTTAACTTACTATGGTGTTTGAGGTTTGGGAGATGACAGGACATACTGACCGTGCCCTTGAGGACAGCATCTATTATAGCTCATGCCCAAAAGACAGATTTGCTCCCAGCTGCAGGGGTGGGAGCAAGACACATACTTTTAACACCTAAGGCACGGGAGGAGGGAAAGCAGGGATTTGTATTTACCTGCCACCTGTGCAGCACTTTCAGCTTGTTGCGTGGCTTCCTCGGCAAGCTTCTTCCCAATCCCAAACATGGCTGTGCTCTGTTCTCTCTCCCCGCGGAGGATGGGTGACTGAATCTCTAAATTGGGTTCTGTTACAATGTTTGGCAAAGTGCAGCTTTTTATAGACAAAGCCGGACTCCTCCCAGTAGTTACAGGGCAAATGCAAACTGGAACAGGGAAAGCCATGAGCCCTTGTCGGGTGATTAATATACGAGGCATAAAAGGGTGAAGAGACATTAGTGTTTATTATGTTTTCCTCCCCAGAGAGAGGGCGGGGATTAATCAGCAGAAGTTTTCCATGGCCCAGGAATGAGAGCTTTGTTTTTCCATGTTGAGGAGTTGGTAAACAGGGCACATGCCACAGCTGCCCCCACCAAAGTCTCCCCAGCTGGTGCCGCGGGGGGAGATATGGGCAGGCACAGCCCGACATGAACTGGGCCGAAAAACATTGCATCGCAAAAAACTCCGCTGAAGAATTGCTTAAATCAACTTTGGCATTTCAAAACCTTACATAGAAAAGCATCCAGTTTCAGATTATTTTTGCCCACACGTGTTGTTTTGATTTTTTTTTTCTCCCCAGTGGGACTTAAAATTCATAGTTATAAAAAGAAGTGGGAGGAGATAACCCTGCTTTTTAAAGTGTCTGGTGAAATCTTTGTTGTGGTAGATGCAGCTAATAGTTTTGTGGTGTGTCATAACTAATACTTTAACCCCTTCCTTCCAATGCTTGGCTCAGGAAGAATGAAGAGAGGGTGTTTGGGCCCTTCCCTTGTGTCCTCACAGTGAACACCAGCAGGACCCAGCGCAGCAGTGAGCACCGACACCAGGATCTCTCCACCTGAGCAGGCAGGTGAAGAGCTGCTTCTGCCAAGACCTTGTCCAGCCATTTTGCCAAAACAGCACAGAAATTACAGGTAGAGTTGTTTTCCAATAGTTAAGCACCCGACAAAAAGTTGAGCCGCCACGTTGTTCCCCAGGCCAGAAATACCTCTCCTAATCCCAGACATGTCACTTCATGAACAGTTCCTCTGCAATGTCCCTTCCAGCACTACAGCTAAAGTTCTGTTTTCTTCCAACTATTGCAGTTCCTTATTCACCACAAAGTTCTACTTTATGCCAATTAAATATCATGTGGAGGGGCTTCTGGGAGTGGGAAAGGGCTTCTCCACAGCATTTCATCTTGTGACAACAGGGAAAGGATTACTCGCCATATCTGAAAGCAAATTCCACCCAAATATGCTTGCAAAAAGCCAAAAGGAAAGTAATAATTCTGGTTTTAAATCAACGTCTTCCTAGACGTCAATGCAGCAAAAACCCACCCTGAAATATTTCAAATAACTCAGAGCAGCATTTGACCCATGGAAATTCATTGCACGGCACCAGAGCAGTAAAATGCACCCATTGTTCCCTGTAACATCCTCAATTACCCACGGCTGGCCTTGCTCGCAGGAAACAGCAATTTCCTAGTTCTGCCCGGCTGTTGCTCCAGTTACTGGCAGGGAGAGATGTGTGAAGACAGTGAGGTTCAGAGTCAGCAACGGGCTTGTGTTTTTGGCAGGGTGACTGTTTACATTGCAAAGCGACATTAGAAATACCCCTCTGCATCCTATCCTATCTGCAAAATGAAGGACAGTGCCTTCTCTCCCACGCTCCAATACTGCAAACACAACTCTTTCTTTCACAAGCCGTATCATCACTAGCCCATGACCGACTTCCCCGGTAGCAGATCGGTACAGCACCAGCACTGGTGCTTTGAGTTCCCAATGAATGTGAATGTAGAAATAAAATTACAGATACAATCCCAATTATATTACGCCAACACACTGCAGGTACATACTGAATTGTAATGCTAGAGAGAGTACGTGCCACTTAAACATTCCCTGCAAACAGGTGAAGGTGATGTTTGCCTCACAGGAGTAAAAACATACTGCATTAAAACATGTCACAGTACAGATATGAAAAGGACTTCTTTTCCGTTATTGCACATAGACTAAAACCATCAAAGACCGGCGAAGAGGTGCAGTCCTCTGCAGGCACCAGGATTTCACCACATACACATTTAAGCCAACAGTTGATTGCATTCAATGCCAGAGCTTGTGCCATCCATCAGCGCAAGTCCAGCAACTGCATTTCCCGACTTCACACCACACAGGCGCTGCGGGCACACAGCACCATGGCTTTCCACAGCACCTGCTGCTGCTACTTCTCCTCTCCTCCCCTCCCTCAGCCACTCCTGGCACAGTGACATGTCCCAGTGAACTTTGCTCATTAGTGTACCGATACTAACGAGAGGGGGGCCTCAGTTCCCACTACCTCAGTGGGGCTCCTGTCCATGCACCAACAGGCTCCTGCAGCTAGCACCCCTCCCCATGCCCAGGACTGTTGCTCAGAGCCCACGATACCCACACAGTTTGCAAAAACATGGATTAAAGCTGCCAAGGCACAAGCAGAAACGTGTCCTAAGCCCAGCCGCCAGCCAGCATGGGCAAACACACAGAGCTTGGGAGCAGAGACAAAACCCAGCATCCTTTGCCACAAGCTGTGGGGCACTCAAACCCCAGCCTGGCTCAGCACCACGACCCACCAGCACCCACTGCCCAGGGCTATCTCAGCATCTCCACCCAGGGCAGGAGCAGAAGTCACAACACCAGGGACAAAGCCACAGTGACCATATTACAACAACCATGCCACCCACTCAACGTGCCACAGACGTTCCATCTCCCCACAGAGCACCCACCCACCTCATATGCCTCACTCCTACCTGCCCACCATGTCTGCAGCCAGGAACTCCCCAGTTCCCCTCCCACAGCCCCTTTATAACCTCCCCAGCACAGCTGGGCAGCCCCAGCCCAGGTGCTGGCAGGATTTGGGAAGGGCTCCTCCACCCCAGCCCTGCCTGCAGCAGGGCCTTTAGGTGCCAAACCTTGCCAGATTTCAAGTGAAGGTTTCAATCTATGCTATTGGTAGGAGAGGGATTTAAAACATGAAAGGAAGGTTGCTTTTGTCCCATGGGTAGCAAACCCCAGTGAACTTGCTGCCGCCATGGGCGCTGGAAGCAGACAGTGCTGGCAGCTCCAAAAAGAAGCCAGACAACATCACAGACAATAGATCTGTTCATGTCCAGAGACTCCAGGGAGCAACTGGGATGTGCCCTCCCACATCCTTAACCCAGCAGTCGTGGTTGCCTGGGAGCATGACAGGAACAGTGCAGAGAGTGGACATATCTGTATCAAGTATTTCCACCTGCAACACTCATCTTGCTGAGGTGTCCCGAGTCACCTGCCCCATTGCTGCCATTTGCTGCTGCTCCCCTTCGGGAATGACAGGGCTGGAGGATGGGAGGGAAGCATCTGATATTTTTGGGTCATGGTGTAATGGCATAATGCAGCCAGATCACGCAGCCAGTGCGGCTGCTTCACCCCCAGCACGTACCAGTGGCATATGGAGAACAGCATCCAAGGCAGAAACAGCTTATCCAACTTCATGTTTATTTAGGAAGGCGAGTTTCTTTCTGTGGATGTGCTGCCACCTCTCATGGTGAGTAGTTTCTCCACAGTGTCTGCACCAAGCAGGGAGCCATTGCTTCACTCATGCTCCATGAGCCCTGGGACAGCCTCTGCTACAGCTCCTTCCTGGCAGCTGCTGTTCTCCTGCAGCAGTCACCCATGTCCTGTGTCCTGTTCGTGTCCCTTCACTCAGCCCCAGGGCCAGCTAGAGCAGACCCCCAGCCCACAGAGGGCCAAGAGGAGCCTGAGAGGTCTGGTGTTGGGGACATGGAGTGTGCCATGGGGGGAAGTGAGAACCTGATTACCTGCAAAAAGGGTGACTTGGAAAAAGAGGTAAAAAGGCAGAGAGTGAGTCCTGAAGGAGAAAGGAGGCTGTATTTCATAAACACTGCCCAAGTCAGGCATGGGAAATAGCAGCTAAAGCCACAAGGCGTGAGAGCAGGACCTGGGGCAAGCTGAGGCAGGGTGAGATGATGAGGGCAGATCCCGGGGGGCTACTCATGCCAAGGCCAGCAGAAGAGCAGTGAGAAAGCGCTGAGCAGTTGTGCGCTCTGCTGTCCAGCTTCTGCAACGGCTCTGCTCTCCCGGCTTCTAAAATTAACCACAGGGGCTAGAAATGTTCCAAGGTTGCTCCCGGTTGCCTGGGCTAGGTGTGGGAGTTGTAAAGAAAGGAATAAAAATATATAGGTGTGAACTGTTACTAAATGGGAAGAAGTAGCTACTTATAAAATGGAATTGTTTGCATGAAATTCCTGATAATTTGCTATCCGAAGGCAAAAGGGGAACTAAACAAGCATCACTTGTGTGTGTGGGGGGGGTGTCCATCTGTACTGCTGTGGCACCAGCAGCAGCTGAGGGACTGACACAAGGCAGGAGAAGCATCTGTTAAGGAAGGGCTTGTGAGCAAAGTGAGAATGGCTCAGGCAAATCCTCACAGAGCCCAGCCCAGCCTGGAGCCCAGTGGTGCTGGCAGGGAGGCGAGCTGGGCCCCAGGACTGGAAACTGCACGGGAGCCTAGAAAATGGCACTGGGCTGGGGTAGAGCTGGCAGGGAATTAGAAAAAAATTCAACTTTGCATTTTGTCACATGACGGGAAACTATGGCTGCTATGACAGGTTTTGGAAATGCTGGATTGTTGATAATCCATAGACCATTAATCAAGGCATTCACCTGAGATGGGGATTCATGCTTTCCTGGGCAAAGGAAGCAGCTGAAGATGGTTTTTTGAGCAGTTTGGTAAAACCTGTGCCCCCCCTGCTGTGCCAGGAAGGTCTCTGGGGCACTGACTGGGGCAGGGGGCAGGTGGTGCTTGCGCTGGGCAACCTGGCCATGAACATGAACAGGCTGGCACATGAATCCTCTTCGCTCAGCATTTCATGGCTCAGGCAGCTGCAGGCACACCCAGAAGCAAATTTTAGGAAATTTGAGAACTCGAGTACTGGATAACTTCACGTGTCTCTAGGCCTGATGGCACATGAACTGGTAGGAGCTTTAAGGGTGTCTGGTTTGCCCTTACACAACACTTGGAGCTTTCAGGTGGGATGGGAAGGTACAGTCCTGGGCTGGGACGCAGCTCCCCATGGGATGTACAAGGGGAGGGACAGACCCAAATACTCTAAGGCCAAAGAGCACTGTGAATAAGGCAGTGACCTTGTTTGTGGAGCAAAGCTCTAAAGTTTAGACCTAGAACCACTTGCCAGCAAGTGACTCAGACTCACGGGTGCCTGTGGCACAGCATCCACCCTCGGAACAAAAGAGATGTGAAATCCTCTCATCAGGCTTCTGGGATCCATGCTGAAGTAGCAAGGGCATCTCTGTGCTGGGGAGCAGGAGTCAGGAGGTACCTCCGAGTGCTCCTTGGCCAGATGGAGAAAGGTACTTCTCCCTTCTTGATCCAGTGGATGTCATCCAGCGGTCCCTCCAGACCCACTCCAGCTCCGACCAGTGCTTCTGCCAACACTGGGCCAGAGCAGCTACAACTGGAGTAGTTGCACTGAAGATGTCATCTGTGATTGGAACAAGAGAACATAAAAACCACACAGCAGAAGTCAGGGCTATGTTCCTCATACATAAAGCAACAGGAATAGAACCAGTCAAGTAATAAAATGGAGCGATAGGTGGAGTTTGAACATTTGTGAGGTCTTTTGGTTTGGTTTTTTTTTTTTTTTTTAATTATATGAACTAAGAAATGATTTGCAGGAAAAAAAAAGATGTAATGGTAAGTGGTGTATGGACCACTATCACCCACAAATGCAGCACTGGTGTGTGAGACACCAAGCCTAATGGGCTCATTCTCTGAAGATTTCACCATCAGGGAAGTAACCATGGAAAGTACTAAATAATTAAGTACTATTGAGGGTTGCCCAGTAACTGAGAGTGCAATAGTCCGACACTATTTCTGTGAGCTTGTACTTGGGTAAATATTTAGGCTTTTAAAGCTTTAAATGACAAAGGACATTGCATTGGGACACTCTGTGCAAAGCCCTGTACTGTATTTACTCACAGATGGTCTATTACTTACAGGGTCCTCTAAAGGCTTTTCAGGCCATGCCATTCTTGCGCAGATTGCAGGTGTTTGGGTTCAGTGATGAGTCAGTTTCTCCTAGGACTGCACTCCCAAAGCTTGGGTTGCAAAACCCCCTGGTCACCCATAGCTCTTTCATTAATAGGTGAGAGCCAGCAGTACCTCAAGCTGGCCTGGATTGCCCTATTTCATTAAGTCCGGGTGCTTTTGGTTATTCTTTGGTTTTCTTTAGTGGGGCCAGGATTAGCTTTTTACTGAAATCAGGCTGGTAAGACTTCAAACCAGGAGAAAAAGAGAAAAAAAAAAAGAAAGAGAGAAAAAGAAAATATTGCCTTGCAACGAGAATGACCCAGAGGCCAAGGCAAGAGCACTTACTGTAAATAAGTGGGTATTAGTGCCTTCTGTTGACAGAGGCAGCACTAAGTGGGCATCCTGTCTGGCTGCAGCAGCCTCTGATTGTCCAGCAAGCAGCAATCTAAAATAAACATTTCCATTTCCTAGGCAAGAAGATTGCCCACTTGCCTCTCCCGCACCGACTCCATCCCTGAGCACCACCACCTCCAGGAGCAGGGCTGCCAGGGAGAGCTGCTCAGAGGCTGCAGCTCAGGTGTGATTAGAGAGAAGCGTCAAGAACCCCGTGGTGCCACTTCTCACATCTGTGCTACCAGTTCTTATCAGCGTTAGTGCTGCAAGTGTGCATTGGGATAAAGCATCCCAGGTTTGGGGGTTTTTCCCCCGTGAGATATAACAGGAGGTGTGATGAGGATAACAAGAAATCTAGGCTGGCAGCAGACCTACGAGAGAATGATGAGAGGGAGGACAGAAAAACTCCCATTCACTCTCAGAGACCACAGGGCTGCAGCATGAGGGGGCTGTGGGTTTCCACAGGTCTGTCTGCCAACCTGCCAAACAGCTCAGTACTCCCCTCCCTTACAGGATGGTCTCTGACCTCACTGAGTGTGGGATCAAAAAGGAAAAGAGATTTACAAGACACCGTGCGATGCTTCTCTGAAAGCTCAAAAAAATAACAAGAGTACATAAAAAGGTGTTGTACTTCTGGGTGGTGGAAATCTTACAATGCATTTTATTTATCTTAATCTGAAAATACAGCAAATGGGAATAAACAAACAGCTAACATGAAACAGAACCCCAGCTTAGCTTTTGATTATTGGAAGGAAACTCATTTTCATCACACAAATATTCTGGTGTCCTAGAGTATGATCTGCTTCACTGGTTTTGGAAATATACTCTGCAAATGTGGCAATAGTCATAGTGCTGTTGCAAGGGCAGGGCAATAGCATTGTTGAAGCCTTATGAGCCATACTGAAGATTGTGAACAGATGTTACAAGCTGTGCTAAAAGATGTGTTTTCCTATATGAAGGATGGGGGTGGGGGTGTCTTCTGCCGTAAAATTTTGTATTAGGAGACAGAGAAATTATCCAGATCTTAAATAACTTTTTTTTCCCCACATAAATCAGTAAGGAATTGCAGACCAACATGATTTTTTTTATATGCAATACTGATTGCTTAAATTAGCATCATTTCTTAAACCCGCATTTTTTCCCAAGGCCAGACAATGTTTCTGCAGCTTGTCCGGTTGCTTTTTCTACCCCATCTTGCGCTGTCTTGGAAGCCTTGTCAATAGCTGCAAAAGAGAGAAAAAGATAAGCAAAAAGTTGGAAAAATGCAGCATGGTTTAATATTTAAGATGGCAGGGGGAAAGTGTGAAAACAATTATACTATAAAAATATAGGGATATGTCTTTTAAAAAGAAAGTTCTCCACAGTTGGTTTGGCAGGTTATAGCTGGCTGTAAGGCATTGCTGAATTGGAGCGGTCACTCTGGGTACTGAGCTGAAGCAGTATGAGGTGAACAATGGGACAAAGTTGGAATAAATCAATTTTGGTGTACGCGTGGCCTGGCTGATGGAGGAGGGTGCTTTGGGGTAAGAAGCGCTGTGAATACTGGGGTGCTGGGGAAAGGCAATCGTATCAAGTGCTGGGGAAAGTGAAGGATGCTTTCCCCTCTATTCCCTTCCCCTCAGCACTGCTGGCAAGAGCTGTGCTCAGCCATGGGCATATGGTCACTCCTGCATGGGACCTAACATCAACCAGGATGGGAAACCACAGCAGGGTCTCACCAGGAGAGAGGAGACCCTGACAAATGGGGCACAACCTCTCTCTTTTCTCTGGGATCTTGGCTATATTTGGGCAATTTTTCTGCCTCCCCATCTAATGTCAACAAGTGACCAAGTACTTCCTTCTCGTCACGTCATGGAGCTGTAGAGGGTACCTGCTCTAAGGAGATATTGTCAATGCACTTTGGGTTTCATTAAACATTTTAGACCTTGAGGTTGCTAATTCCCACCTCATTCTTAGAAAATTATTAAAATTAAGTGAGAACTAAGCTTAGGTTTTAGTTTAACTTGTTTCCGGTCATCAGAAATGAGACAGTAGCACTTTTCTGATGGCACCTTTCCATCTGTGGGACCATTAATGTTTGACCCCAGCTGCTGCCTCAGCAGGTGCTGGGGGCTGGCTGTGGACTGGATCTGGACAGATCCCCAGCCTCTGGGCTGGGGAAGTAAGATGGATAACAGGGCTACTCAGTCCTCAAGAAAGAAGAGCAAAGTTCTGGCCAGGCTGTTCCTGCTGCTGGCTTGTCTTTAGCTGCCCCATCGCTTCTTGATTCGCACCACATTTCTCCTACCTTTCTGGCTTGCATCTGTAATTTGGTTGACTGCATCCTGAGTAGCCTGGCCCAACGTGCTCGCTGTAATTAAGGAAAATAATAATAATAATTCATTTCCAGCTGTTCACACTTATGCTTATAGTAATTCCCTGTGTCAGTCGGGTTTTCTGCCTGCCCGCGGAAGGTTATGCCCCTGGCAAGAGATAAGGCTGGTGCAGAGCAGCCCCACTGGGGCTGTGTGCTTTGCTCTGGGCAGCCCCAGAACTGCGTGTGTTGCCAGAGCAGTTTGCTATGAGATTAGCCTTCACCTGCTCCCTACGGTCAACTGAGCAAATGGATGACAGATGAGAAGATAAAATGAGATAAAAAAGTAAAGATTAGCACTGAGTTGGAATGATGACATTTAGCTGCAAGTTGCCTAATTTACACCACACTTGCTTTTATTGATTTTTCTAGCTTGTTCTGCCTGGCAAAGCTTGGCCATGCATTTTCTTTTCAGGCTGTTCAGGAGTAGTGTCTTTTCCAAAATGGAGGCAAATATATTAAACAGAGCAGGACAGGAAAAGGAGGAATTTTAAATAAGATATAACTAGAGTAAGAAGAGGAGCAGAAGTTAGAAACATAACAGATTAACTCCAGACTGTAGACCACTGAAAAAGCAAGATGCCGTGTAATTGTAAGATGTCTGATAGTTTATCAAAGTGATAGCCATCCTATTGCTTTTGCTAGAAGAAGTGACCCCTCAATGGCACGACTATATTCAGGATGTAGCAAGGACAATTTTGTTTTTCAGAAAGGTGTACTGGGTCTACCATACATTTGTTCCCAGGTGTATGGAATCTTACTGTAGCTCAAAAGAAGTCAATGTGGTTACTCACGTATTTCAGCTATTAAACAAAGCATTTGCAGGATCAGAATCCAGTTATACAAATTATAACTTGCTAGAAAGAGCTGCACGCAAACACTGTAAGGAATCTACTATAAAGTGCTAGCATAAGCTACACACATCAAAGATTTTCATTTAAAGGAAAAGCTATTATACTTTGCATTGAAAAGTCGGTTTCCAATTCACAGCGCTAATAAGAACAACACAGAGCTTGGCCCTACAACATGGGCATAGTGATGATGAAAATATATGCAGAGATATGTTTTTTTTAAACCCTGCAAAATCTGGCGATCACTGCTGGGGAAGAATACAACAGAAACATACTTGTACTACTTATTACAAACAGTCCATTGCAATCAATATAGTTATTACCAGAAGGCACTGATAGCCAGGCCAAGCAGGAAACATTAATCGAAGGTGAACTCCAACTTCTTAAAAAGGAGAGCAGTTTAAAAACCTCTGCACAAAAGAGCACAAGAAAGGACCACCCTGAACAATGTAAATGCAAGATACAAAAGGCTATTACCACCAAGACAGGCTTCACTGCTCGAAAAACACTAAGTTTGGGGAGCAATACGGGTTGCACAGCAGTTGCTGAGGGAGCTGAGGGTTGCCAATGCCAAGCTGAGAGCCGTGGTCAGCCTGGGGCCTTCTCATGGCGGTGGCCAAAGTTTGGCCTCAGAAATTGAAAGAAAAGGAAAAAGTATATCCTCCTAGCACCGACAGAGCTTGTAATGCAATTACAGATTGTGGTTTGTGTAAGCAAAAGCAGCACTTAACCCCCCCACAACTAGACAACGATATTTAATCTTACCAGCATCTTTTGCTGTACCTTCAGCCTGTTCCTTCAGTCCCTGGAAGCTTTTACCAGACATTGTGGTTTCTGACACCTGTTAAAGCTCCTCAGCTTCAATGAAATTAAGCACCAGGTGATGTAGAACCCCCTATGTGAGAGATATCCTGACCTGTCCTGGTTTTATATGTATGCCAGGAGACCTGCTGATACTTTTGGGGGTGATCGGTACAATGGGTGGAGTTTGAATGTGAGGAATGAGAGCTGAAAATGCACACAGAAATGCCACTTATTTACCCTCCCAGTAAGAGGGTGTGCCCAGGTAGAGATTTCTGCTTCATCACACTGTCTTTGTTTAAAAGTTTTGGGTTTGTTTTTTTTTTAAATCAAAACCACAAAAAAACCTGTTCCACCATAACAGAGAGAGAAATACCATTGAACTGAGTTTTGTAAAGGGTGCTGGAAAACTACTGAGGTGGTGGTGCCTGGGCATGGCCAACTTTCATCCACACTGGGCTGGCTTCTTCCTCCTTCCTTCATCCCCTAAGCTGAACCTCCTGGGAACAGAAACCAGCCCCAAATTTTTTTCCCAGCTTTTAGCACTTTTAATCACAATACCCGTTGGTGGGATCCGACATTCTTCGGGTGGGATACTGTTAGATGGGGAGAGTTGCCCTTTACATGTATTGTTATAAGAAACTGCAAATCTCGTCAGACTCCTGCTCAAGTTGGATTGCAAAAGCCCAGCATCACTGAAAGTCTTGCCTTGTCAGGCAGGTAACCAGTGGCCAGCACTAGCAATTCTCAGGAGAAGGGATAAAAAGAAGCCATGTTAGAAAAAATACCTTTTCCTAGTGTGGCTTTGTACTTCGGGTTTTGTTACTATAGAAATATTGAAAATAATTTCCCTACCTAGCATCACTGTGTTAATAAAAGTTTCTGGCTTTAACCTCTGGCAGGTTTCCTTTAGACTTTACAATTTAAATTTTCTGCCACTGATCATCAGTATGAAGAAATTTTGTACAAATAAATAATGGGCAGAGTTGGGGGGGAAAAGAGCTCACTGGTTTTGAGGGGTTTGCGTTCCTCATCACCATTTTCCAGGGTATAAAGTACCTTGGTTCAGATGTTCACACTCATACCCATTTTTATCTTCCTGAGGAAAGCTTTTGTTGAGAAATGGGCATGAGAACAAGATGCTGTGAATAAACTAGGGTGGGAAGTGGCAGTGCTCATAAGTTTAGTACCTCATTAGTACCCAAGTGAGGAAGGGCAGCAGAAAATGAGGTTAAATGCTTTCCTCTGCGGCTCCTGTTCAGCTTGTCATTTCAGAGAGATCTTTTCAACTTTTGCACCGCTGGCACCACTAATTTATTATTTCAAAGAGCAATTCTCTTTCCCCCTAAACGGGTCAATTAGCATTTTAATTATATATTCTCATCAGGTATCTTTTTCAATTCCTTGCAGATTTCTTTTTTGGAATGTTTTTCTTATTTGGATTTGCAAAAACTCAGATAAAAGACACACAATATTCTGGGGGTCTGGCATTTTTTCAAAAAAAACACTAACATAGACTGACTTATCTTTCTTGCCCAAACCCAAAAGCCTAGCAACAACAAAGCCACAATAAACAGGCGGATTTCAGCAGTTCTCAGCCCCCTTAGCCAGATCGCTGCTGCCTCAATTAACTTTGTGCAGAGTGTTTGTGAGAGCAAGGAGGAGACTCTCCAGCACCCACTAGGCAGCTTGTCACAGCTTGAGAGAGGACATGCCCAGGTTCCAGTGGCAAATACTTTCCAGATGCTCTCCCATCTCTTCTCTACTGCTGGATTTTCAGCTCAAGGGCCCCACTGATGCTGGCGGGGGTCCTCAGCCTGAAAGGGAGAACAGGAGTTCAGAGCATTTAAAACGGATGCACACTTACACCAAGCATTAAACATGCACCACATTATAGCAGTATTTTGGAGACTCCTAAGCAATTGAGGTAAATATTGCTCCCTACTTAGTTCATCATGCCTACCTTGATTACCCCAGCTCCAGCTGCTAATTCTTGCAAGTGGAAAACTTTGTTTGGCACTTTGGACTTTGTCAGTGTGGGTGTCTGATCTGTGCCACTGCTTGCTTTACCTCCTGCTCAAAATGTTAAGTACCACGAATTCATGAGTAAAACCTATACCACTGTCAGCATAGCAGTGTTACTCTTCATCTCATGTAATCTTATCTTTAGCATTAATATCATTATCCTGATTCCAAGCAAAAAAAACAAACAAAAAAAAGGCAAAGAACACAAATTACATTTGTCCATTAAACTGACATGGCGTGAGCATTATAGTGCAGCCCAGAATAGAGGGAAACAGGACCTTTGGTATAGTACGTATTTATCCCATATGATGGGACAAATGGTCTGCATCAGGTGGCTTACAGAGTTATGAAACCACATCAGAAAATTAATGGAATGTATTGCATCATCTTTATTCACTTTGTGAGTTAGCATTACTTTTTTCAAGCTAACTTGAAGCATTTTGAACTGATGCTAGATATAGATTACAATGCTCAGGTATATAAAAGATGATTGACCCAAACAAAAATGAGGATTTGAATTTAATCTGCTCAGAAATTTACAGCAATTTATGCTTAAGTTTTCATTCTGTTCTGTTATGAATATTGAAAGTACTATTGTAGATAGGATCTATTCCTGGATCTTGTAAAAAACTATTTCTCAACAGAATTTAACCTTCTCTTGGCTTCTAAAGTGAATATCACAAGAAAAACTGTTGACAGCTTTTCCTGAGGCAGACTGTTTAAGGAATAGTAAAAGTAAAGTAATAACTTATTTCTAATTATAGATCAATCAATTAAGTGAAATAATGATATGGCTTTGAGTTCATTCCTGTCCTGGTCCAAGCCATGGGTCATCTGACTTATATTTCACTGTGTCTATCTCCTGACACTAGGTATTCATGATGGGCCTCCTACAAGTGTCACGGGAAGTGTCTGAGCTCACGATGAGCTGGATGCCGCACCTGGACATCATCATTTCCCGTGAGTTCAGCTAGAGTTCAACACATTTGTGATGTTCCTGGGAAATGAGTGGGGAAATGGCTGCATTCTCGAGAAAGCCGGCTTTCAAATGTGTGATCTTCTGAAATGCCATGTCTCCACTATCCTGGGCATCTGGGTGGAAAAAATGAGCTTTTTCAAGAACTGTTCCTCCTTGTGAACCCCAGTCTTTGCTTTTACTCTTCTGTGTGCTTTCTGATAGTCTGTCACCACCATTAGAGAGGATTTAACTATCACTCAATGGACCTGGCTGGCAAGTATTGTGGGATTGTTCATTTCACCATTGTCAGTTCTCAACCAAGTTGTCTCATGACAAGAGAAGATTGGGGTGTGGTGAGAGACTATAAACTCTTTTGAAAACTAAATGCCAAAACACTACAGCCCGTGTGTTCCCTGCCTCCTGACATCTCCATGGTATTGCCCAAAGCAGCAGCATCTAAGTACAGCTACAACTTCCACTCCTGATCCTCCCATGCATCGCTTCTTTTTGAATGGGTTTCCTGGTCTTTGATTGCATCATTTGGTGTGTCCGAAGGTCAAATCAGACCACCTACAGGTGGAAAATTAGTTTGGACTTTTGCTCCATTCATCTCTCGGTATCTGCTGAGACTGCAGACAGAAATCCCAGTTAATACCAGTTGGGGTAGGTACCAGGCTGTACAGGCAGAGCCCCTCGCCAACGTGCCCCTAAAATTTCAGACTAGTCCAAAAGTTACTCCTTCCGGTAACACTGGGGCACATCACTGACATTGCTTGGCCAGGACCAAGACATGAAAAGTGTCACCACCCCCTGCAGCACTGTCTGCTCACCTCCAGCAGGTAACTTGTTTCAGACACCCTTCACCCGTGCCTGATTCCATGGGCTTTTTCTCCATATTCTACACTTTCTCAAAAAGCCAAAACTGATTCCCTAAGTGCTAGAAGGGCTCCATGACCCACAGCTCGGGAGCTAGCTGGCAACTCCAAAAATAGCTCTGAGTTAAACATAAAGCACTGTAGGGAAATTAGAAATTGTTCTGGTTTCCTCTCCCTCCTCTTCTATAGCATCTTTGAGCACCCTCTCACGTATCAGTAACATGAAGACCTGATGAAGGTGAGAAGTAGTTGATCAGAGCTGTAGCTCATGTTTTACACATGGAATGGGCAAACAAGGTTAATTAAATGGGAAGTGTTAAAATTTATTTGGGTTTTGTTCAGTTATAATTTCACCAGGGTTGAGTTTTATAGATGGGTATGGTTTCCATTAGGAAGGTAAATGCAATGATGTGTCTGGGCTGGAATTTTTACGCAGACCATTCCTGAAGTTGATGAAGTGAGCAGCACTCAACATCCACAGCTGCTAAAAGTGCCTGATATTGGCGTGGGAGGAGTGTAATGTTTACATTAAGAAATAGAATTGCTTGCTGAGAAAAAGATATTATTATTGTAAGTCATAGTTTAGTCATTTAAAAGATTAAAATAAAGCTGTTCTAATTAGCTAAATTACCCCTTCAGTTTAAATACAGAGATATTTTTTGGGGGGAGAAAAGTAGGTCTAGCTGATTCTTAATTTACATAGGTGGCAACATTCTCCAGAAGTCATCAGCCAGCTCTGTGTCAAAACATGAGATCAAAATAAGGCCATAATATACAGATTTCTTTACCCTCTGGTTTCTGAATTTTCAGGCAATGTCTAAGTGTACAGTTTCTGCCATCTTCTGGAGCACTGAAGACTAAAAGATGATTAAATACTGAGGGTTTTGTGGAGTCTCATGATATCCTGCAGCTTGAGTATTAGGAAAGAAAATAAATGTCTGGTCTTTAAACTATAAGAGAGAAAAAGATGAGAAAGCCTTGACCACCACCTTAAGATCTGGCACAGGGCTAAGGAAAGAAACACCTGGTCCTATCCCAGGGGTGGCTAGGAAAGCTGAGGGTGTGAGGCTGGGGGTAAGGTCTACAGGAAAGCTTTGTATATTTTTCTAGGCACAGTGAGGAAGAAGCATCTTGACTCTACCATTCTGGCACAGGGCTGTGCTGCCCACCCCAGCTGGGGCTCTGTGGGAGAGGAAAGGTGAACAAGCAGAGCTACCAATCTTGCTTCCCTCCCATGCTGGAATCCACCCAAAAATGCAGTGCCAAAGCTTGACAGAGAAACGTTGTGCTGCTAACAGACCTGTGCAAAGTCATGCAGGCGGGGTTTCATCTGACATTTAGAAAGCTGAGTTTTAATCTGAGGGTTGTTTTTTTCTGGCACACTATTAACAGTATGGAGTAGCTTCTTGTGATTTGGTAGGGTTGCAATGCATTTAGGAAACAGTTAAAATAGGCTGTTTCAATATAGAAAAAAGTCTCAAAGTGGTGAGAATATGTGATTGTATCTATTTTATGGAGAACAGTCTCAAAGAAAACCAGCCCTTCAGTTTTTAATCGGGTGCTCAGTTCAATTTTAGGACATGCATTATGCAGACAAGAAAATAGGACTTTCAGATGAAGTGGGATTTTAAGAAGTGTATTATTACCTGATTTGCATTTAAACTAGTGGAATGCACATTGAGATATTCCAGAGAGAGCCACTGCTTTCTCTTCTGCATCTCAGAAAAACATCTTTGAAAAATCAGGTCCTCATGCCCTTTAGCCCTTGGCTAAAACGTAATTTAGGGTGGGGGAGCTCTGAAAGGCTATGAACTGTATCAGAACAAATCACTTAATAAAGCTTAAATGCAGTTTTACACAGTAAGTAAATTTTGCTGTTGCAAGAAAAAAAAATAACATTCTTCAGCATTTTGTTGGTCATTTGTATGGCACAGTTGAGGCAACAGTTGGCAGCAGCTGTTCCTGGCTTGTTGGATCATGGAGGTCTTGGTGCAAGCACCGAGAGTCACATCATCAGGGATGGACTATGGCCCTCCTGTGCCTGGCACTGAGCACTGTCTCATCACAGTGGGATTAAATTAGCAGCTTCTGTGAGAGAGGTATCATACATACAAGGTCTGCTTAAATAAATCGTAAGGTGAGATGTGTAAAAGAAATTTGTGATTGCCCAGATTATGACCTGTCAGCAAAAATTATTTTGCTAATACTTGCCTTCACCCTCTTTTACCTGGGGCAGGGGGATTCCCAGCATCTCCCTTGTCAAGATCCTTTCCCAGGAAGCATCCCTTCTTCTGAGGGATGTTTTCTGATGCATCTTCTCCATCCTCCCATTTTTCAGTTTTCTTCCATTACCTTTCATTATGTTTTTCTGAACACTTGTACAGGCTTCTTTTCCATGCAGTGAACTAAACAGATATACAACCAAGTTTAATTGAGTAATTAATACATGACCTTCTGTCTCTTTTATGACAGACCCTTCATCTTCAGGAGAAATGTGTGTTTACCCTCCTAACCTCTGCCAAAGGTGGCTTAGCCTGGCACCTCTGCCCTCCCTGGCTGGGTAGCAGCCAGCTTCGGGAAGCGAGGGGACGAATCATAGAGTCATTTAGGTTGGAAGAGACCTTTATGATCATCGAGTCCAACCATTAAACTAACACTGCCAAACCCATCACTAAACCCTGTCGCAATAGAACACAGAAGCAGCCACGTCTCACTGAGCCATTGCACAGCCACAGCGCTGCCCTGCTCCTGCTCCCTGATGCAGGATGCTCACGTGGGAGGAAACCACACAGCCTGACTGCTGGCTTGAAGGCTTGCAAGAGACAAGAATGCTCCTCTGAGCTCTGATGGCAGCAGGACTAGACCAGACCTGGGGAGGGGCTATGGCAGGGAAGCATCGAGCCCTCATCTATCCTGGGCACAAGTGCTTGGTGACTCAAGAAGCCGGTAAGCCCAGAGGCAGATCTTTAGGAAACATTCAGATAATGGCAGTGCCCATTTGTTAGGCAATGGTTGAGCACTGTTTTTAGGTTCTAGATACAGGTGTGTAAATACCAGTTAAATCCCTTCCTTCCCACAGGGAAGAAGGTGTGGTAGCACAGATCGATGTGGAGTGCTGCAAAGCCACCCTCCTGAGCAGCTATGTAGCTCTCCCACAGAGCAGTGTCCCTGTGCTCTTACCTCAGCAACTGTAGTTCTCTCCTGGCCTAAGTCCTTTTGAACCAGGGGTTAATCCCTCCTGAGAGATGACCATCTGGGGAGAAACTGACTCTTACCTTGATTCACAGCCTGGCCCAGCAGATACCTGCCTCTGCCTCCCCCATCTGCTGCCCCCAGAGAGGGTGCTCGGTGCCTCTTTGCCTCTGGCTGGCAGAACATCTTGTTTGTATCCCCATAAAGCAAAGGTCTGATCCAGAGAGGTTTTCACATGTCTCTCTCTAGTGAGCACTAAGAATAGGCTCCAGCCTCCTGCTGCTGGACATGAGCATCACAGCCCTTTACGTCCCCTTGCCTTGGCCTCAGTTTTAGTTACTCTGTTTAATTGGTGAGTTTTGCAGGTGTTTTGCAGGACATCAGAAAAGAGTATGCACATATTGGATATAACTCCCTTTGAAGAGCCTTGTTATCTCTTCTGGGGCTCTTTTGTTCCTGTTCCTTACCAAGATCAAACGACCACTCAGATGGAAATCCCATGGTCTCTGCAAGGCACAGCTTTATGTGCATCGCCAACGTGGGAGAGAGTCTGACATCATGCTTGCCAGATCCTTCCACACTACAGGAGGTCTCTCCTGTAATACTTTCCATGGTCACAATCATCATGCAGCTTAATGAAAGGTAGTGGTCTGATCCTGAAGCAGCTTAAATCACTTTATACTGGCTTCTCATGGATTCATGAGTGCTGACTGAGGGCGAATAAAAGACCCCATTTTTAGATCTGTACTTACCAATGTGCTTTAAACACATTCTTCATTATTTATAGCAATGAGCTTGTAACAACATTTTACTGTTCTCTACGTTTGTGAAGATGGAAAGTCTCTCCTGCTCTCATTCAGCACCTTCTCTGCAGACTGACTGCCTGCTGCCGGTAGTACCAGCCCTGGTACTCACCTGGCACCAGTAATTCTCCGTTGGCATCTGTTGACACTCAGGTGTTTCACAGGAATCCTGCCTGCCACTGCCAGCAGGAAGGCAGTTCTGATCTAACAGGTCAATGCCCATCATGTGTCTTTAATTACCTCCTAGCTGTTGATTACACCCAGAAGACATCAAGATAGAGTTTCCAAGTTCTGCTGCAAGCAGAATAAACAGCAAAGAACAAATGCTAACCGAGCTCAGCATGACTTTCCTGTTCCTTTACAAAGCCCTCTTTTTTCCAATTTCCCCCATGCGCTGTCTCTTAAGCATGAAGGAGCATTTAAAAAGTGAAATCTCTGTTTTTCAGCCCTGAGGAACAGAATGCCAGTCAAACTATGCTACTGACTTCAGAAATACAGTTTTTCATTATTCCCCATCTTTTACATCATGATCTAAGACCCTCAAAGTCCTGAGATCCTTGTAGTTTAATACCAAGCTTTTACAGGGAGAGTTCATCAGTTTGCAAGGATCCACGTCTAAAGCATGCAAGTAAAACTGACAAAACCAAAAAAATTGTTCAAACACCTTTTTATTAGTTTAAAAAAAAAATAAATTCCACAATACCTAGAGGTCCCAAGAGCCCGTGCGGATGGATGCGAGACACAGGTCAGTGTGTCTGACCAAAACAGATGAAGCGAGTGGGTGAGGAAGCCACGAGGGAGGTGAGAAGGGAGACACACACCCTGGTACACGTCTGCACTTTACTTACAACTGGTGGAGTCTGGCTTATATATATTGTACGGGTGGTTTATGAGGGAGGTGAAAGGCTACAGAGCTGACCGTAGTTAGTCTATGGAGAGCGGGATTTTCCTGTTGTAGTGCCAGCTAATATTTCCATGTATGCTATTGGAATGTTCTCTTTTGAGCTCCAAGTCCCTAAGTTGATTAATTGCCTTCATTTTCACCCTGTGAGAGAAGACAGACAGGAAAACAGTTAAATATTTCCAGTGGAAAACATATATAAATAAAATCAGGAGAAGAACCTATGCTGGTGGTCTCCACATAAAAACCCAATGGCTGTATGTGGTGCAGAAAATCAATGAATTATCTCTTCCTTCTAAGAACCAGACACACTCTTCTGTAACTCAGACCCCTGGGGGAAGGCAAGGGGGTGGATTTTGCACGTGATGGAAGTTGAGCTCACGCAGGGCCGGGCTGCCACCGGCTGGAATGTTCTGCTTTCTGCTGCCGGCTCTGCCTCCCGCCCCGGCGCGCAGCCTGACATTAGCACTTGTGCAGCCACGAAGTCAGCTGGATTTAGCAGGGTTCATTTTTGGGACGTGCAAATGGTAGCACTGGCACTGGGGTTGGTAGGTGATGGCTGCTGGAGGGCGGTAGGTGCAAGGTGTGGAGCTTCAGGCACGGTGGAAACAAGTCAGTGCCTCGGAGAGGCTGAAAACTGGGGAGGAGTGTGGGTGCTCATGGAGTGGGCAGTCAGAGGCTTTAGCACTGAAACCGTAAAGGGAATTCCACGCTGGGTGTCCTCCCAGCGACAGACATTTGATCCAGGCCTTCAAAAGAAGATTGCAGGTAGAATAGATCAAAAATTAAAAGAACTAATATAAATACAGGGAAATCCATAGAAAAATTGAGCTTGTTATCTAAGAAGCTATAGAAAAATCTTGGTAGCTAAGGCTCTTCTAAAGCATGGCTGCAACCAGAAACAAGCTATTCCATGTGATGATAAAACCACAGGATAACATTAAGTGTTATATGTGTGTTTAGATGCCCAAATCGAGTGGCGGTTCAGTCTGTGCGATCTGTCATTCATGGCAAATTCTTGGTCCCAAAAAAGGAAGTGGCAAAAGTGAGATTGCATCAGCTTGGGTTGTGTCAAATAACTCCTGAAAGTGGGAATACCAATGGGCTTCACATGCAGCATATCCATGACCAGAGAAAGCAAAGGAGAGACTGTCTGGAGGAAAATCAGTAACCCAGGTGCAATCTCGTGACCTGGGGACCGCGGGGACATCACTTACCTCGCCACCTCTGTCGGTGCCGGCCACCAGAGCCCCCTCTCCTGCCACTCCCGGTTGCTCGGTTGGCTGCGGCGCTGCCAGGTCCTCCTGCCAAGTCACAAGTGAGACATTTGTCCTTGCCAGCACAGGCAGAGTCATCCCCCTAAGCTCAGACAGACTATTTGAGCAGACTGTACGAAACGTGTCTGAGCATTACACACACAAATAAAATACCGGCTTTAATAGATGGCAAGTATTGCTTGAGATCCATTTTTTGTGCAGCTTGTTAGAGCAGATGTCTGTGAAAAAGCAATTTATTTTCTTAAAGGCTCATTTAAGATCATTTCTCATATGGAAAACCAGTTCATTTTCTGAAGTTTTCTTTCTTGTGACCAAAACCAGAGTTTTGACCCCTTCAATGTTGAGAAATTTGGGAACAACAAATAAATTTACCTGGAATAAGACAGATTATGCCTAGCCTTTCCCTACATTGTCTTACCCTAAGCATTCATTGCATAGACTAATACTAATTTCAGATATAGCAATACTGTAGTGGCAGGCATTAATGTCATGCCTCAGATAAAGTTTCACCTTCAAAGGATAAGCTTTCCTTTGTGTCTGCATTTTCATAAGCACTTGGGGCTCTTCTACCTACTTCCTCCTATCTTTCAGCTACCTTCCTATTCAAAGAAGGAAAAAGATTTTATTACCAGGCAGTTACTTTAAATATGATTTTTTCACATGGGAAGAGATGACAACGCCCAGGGGATGGACAGAGAGCAGAAATGCACCTTTGTGGAATCAGTCAGCAAGAGCAGGGGGAAGCAGGAATAGCAGGACCTCTATAGTCCAGCCCAAAATCAGCAGAGAACTCTGCTAAAATTACAAACCTTCTCTGTTCCCTATGAGCACACATACCCAGCAGTATCCCCCAGGTTTTACTCTCTTGTCCCACATAAAGTCAGGGCCACCACAGAAGGAGCCTGGGACAAATATATTACATCAAGGGAAATTTTGCATGCCAGGGAGATATGTAATTTGAATTTCGGTATTTTGGAAACATGAGGCCACCATTTTTTTGGCTATTAGGTGGAAAGAAAAGAAACCTACAGTGCAAGCCAATGGCAATAGCTGTAACAGCAGGCGCTCTGTAGGATGTTGCAGGTGAGGTTACCAGCTTCATGAGGTCACCAGCTGCCTGTGAAATTGTGAAGGTGTATCAAAGGTGACGGCCAAAAGCACTGAGCTGCATTGGGAAAACTGGGGGACAGCCCATAGGAATACAAGGACAAGTGCAGTGCACCCCATCTTTCTACGGGACACGGTCAACTACTCTTCCTGTGGGCAGGGAGCTCAGTTCTGGTAGATGTGGAAACAGTCATGGAAAAGTGATTCCTGCCTCAGGACCATCCTGAGGACTCTGCGACTGAGGGTGTTGGGTGGGCTGAAGAATCCCAGTTCAGCTATTGTGCTGCTTATTATATTCCTTAAATCATGCTCTTTGCCAAGACTCTGCTCCAGAAGGATCAAAGTGACTCATCTATTTATTTTTAGAAAGGGAAGCACCTATGTTTCTGGAGAGTGTTTCTAAACTGTGGTGGAGGAACCAGCACAATCGCAGGATGAAGAGGTGTCAGGCCGTGTTAGGGATGTCGCCTCACAGCCTTTTTCTCACGCGCTTCCCACCCTGCCCAGAATAGCGAGCATGAGATGAGGAAGGGCTGCATTCTTCAGCGGGGCGTTAGCTGGCTGGGGAGATCGGTGACTAGTCAGGAAAATAATATACAGAGGAGGACCACATGATCTCAGGATCTTCCCTTTGGATGGAGAGCCAGAAATTCCAGGGTACCAACCCCAGCTGTAGCAGTGACTCACAGCGTGATGTTGGGCAAGAAAGCAAGGGTGACAATCCAGCTTCCCCAGAGGACAGCGAGAACTTTGCCATTCCTTTCAGTGTTCATCTCCTCATTAAAAGGGATAAAATGTTCTAAGGGAAAGGCAAGTTGCAACCATGAAGTAATTACCAACGCTCCTCCTGCTCTTAAATAGCAAGCAGATTTCCCCCCCCTCAGAAATTATGTATTGTCTGATTTAGTTTGTTATGGGCTCTTTTTATTCTAGGTTGGGTTTTTTTGGGGGGGAAGGGGAGAAAGATTGAATCTTTTTGGCTACATATTATAGAAAAGTGAGGAGTTTAGCACAATAATTGAAACACACTACCTTAGAATTCATTACAGGTATGCTGTACAAGTTTTAAAGTGTTTCATATCTATCTATATAAAATGTATTTGCATATAGAATATATACACTATAGAAGATTTTTACATATAAAATACAATGTTTCATTAGGGCTATGAAACATAGTTACATGTTCAGATATCACTAATGAAAAACTCAACAAATTAGGACCTACCATTTATAACATATTCCTGCACAGTGTTAAGAGGTCTTAAATAGAGCATACTATAGGCTTTTGGGTATCTGTTTTTTTAGAAACAGATTTTAAAAGTCCACAGATTCTGCAAAAATATTTTTAAAATTACCATTTGATTCTTCAGATTTCTCTATTTCACGAGTTCTATAAAACTCCCTTTTTCAGCTCAGCGAGTGTGTTTTAGGTTCTGCTGGCTGATTCCATACATACGTAAATGGAATTTATATTTTATCCATATTATGTTATCGGCCAGTGAGCTTTTTTCACCATCCTCCAAAATTCTGAGATAAACAAGTTTATCAGGATTATCTTCCTATCTAACAGACAAAACACAAAGAATCTAAATGTTGTGTGCTGGAACATTACTCATCAAAAACTCAACAAATTTGGTGGCAAGCAACATTTCTTTTTTCATTCTTATTTTATGGCTGTAAAACCAGAGAGGTTCACTGGCAGCCTAATCTGCTACAGATCTAACAGCCCGCAATGGGACATCAATTGCATAAGGTGGGGAAAGGTTCAGCCTCCTGTAGCGCTCTTGACCTTGGGCGTTGGAACAAAAGCAATGCTCCTTGGCAGCATCCCCAAACCACTCCCTTGAGAACCCTCAGGCAACCTGACAGGTCCTATGGACGAGCTGTCTTGGGATGGGTTTCAGGCTGAATGTGCTCGAAGTGATGCTGACAGCTCTAAGAGGTCAACCTGTGATTAAAGTGAGTGGACCCACTGACCAGACAGACAGGAGCACAGGATTCCTGTCTTACCCTGCAAATCCAGGTAGACTCTTAGGGTAGCTTTGTTTTCATCCAGCTCGCAGCCAGACACTCCTAGGGTTTCCAGGGGCTGCTTATATAAATAATACATATTTAATAATGTTTACGTTACTGTCCTACAGGATTACTGGGGCACAGCCTTTAGCTATGAAGCACACACAGTCTTGTAGACTTTAAGGCTTCACCAGTGCCGCTAACTCAGCTATTCTGCATGTGAAAAATGTACGCCTGGATGCACTAATGAGACTGCGAGGGAAGCAGAGAAGTGCCTGCAGGCAGAGTACCCCACCCCACGCTGGTTTTACAGTCTCCCTGGCTTCATGGGATGCTGAAGGATACCATCAGGGCTCATCACAGCACCGGTGAAGTACAGTGAAACTTAAATATGAAGGATAAAGCTTAAATACAAAGGGGAAGAATTTCAACTATTTATTCTATTTAATTGTAAGGTAGTTCAGCTTTTGATTTCCCAGCTCCTCCTGTTTAACAGCTCTGCCCTTGGTGACCTCTCAGGTGCCCTTGGTTGTCCTCAATCCAGGACACTCTCTCCCAGTGGCACCTGCCCTGCCCAAACTGACTTCAACAGGGAGGTCACTCATCAGTTCCTGCTTCTAATTCCTTTGGTGCAACTGTTTTAGTGTCAGTGGCATTGCAGAGTTTAACTGAGCAGGATTAAGGCCATGAACAACAACCGTTCTTATAGAACATGTGCAGTGGTTACGAAAGCCCTGAGCTGGGTGCGGGTATGGTACACGTGCGCTAGATCGAGCACAGAGAGAAACGATGTGATCCAACGAACGCGCCCAGAGGCTGCACGTAACTGACAACGGCTCAAATAATTAATGGAGTGAAATAACAGAAAGATCAAACCCAATTCAAAACGACACCGCCATGGACTGACAACTAAACCATATACAAACTGACAGGGCAAACAGATCTAAAGGAGAGATCCAGGTGGAGGGTGTAGGGAAGTATCAGCTACTGGGGAAATTCCTCCAGCCCCTGAGGAACATTTTGTGAGTGTGTGTATGTACATGCACTTGCTCCCAACCACGTGGTGTCTGCAATGCAGCAAACTTTCTGCTGTGTCATGCAGACGAAGAATTAATCCTTTCCAAGACAGGGACATTTAGTAGGTGGTTATGTCACTGAAATCTCTTAACACCCACCCCAGGGACTGGGACAGGAGCAGAACTGCAGACCAAACACATTACTGATGGGTCTTACTCCTTTGTGTATCAGTGCCCGGGTTTGAGGACCAAAAAATTGTGGAGCGTTTATAGTGTTTAACTTACATATTTTTTACTTAATACTTAAATCTCCTCCAAAACAGTCAATACTTTCTTGTACTCAGTAAGCAGTGACCAGCCTAGTGCCAAAGCCCTACTAGCCAATGCTACTTGAGGTCTGGCATTTGGCACCTCTTTGTAGGTGCAGTTACCTCAGCCCCATTTCCTTCTGCCTGGCTCTGAGTGCTCCCACCAAGGACAGCAAAAAACAGTAGGCTGCCAACTGCCCCCACGTGCATCCACATTTCAGTGCCTGCCATGTTCCACGAAGGGCTGGATTCTCCCCCATGGCCAAAATCGCCACCTGATACACCCGCAGAGTTCAACCACCCTGCGGCTGCTGCCCTGGAGTAAAACTTAATCCAGAATCCTTAGAGTTCCTCACTCCTTACTAGTATGTGCCTGTCACTGATCCCAGCTGTCAAATGCACAGACTAAATGTCAACAAGCTCTCCATAATTGATATTAATACAGGGGATGCTGAGCTGGGGACATGCCTCTTAGGGCACTCCAGTCCTCAGATTTGAGTCATCCTGTAGCACTGCTCAGTGCTCATACTTACGCAGATCTCCTGTTGCTTTGAACAACCCCTCTATAAAGTCAGCAGAGAACAACAGTGGACATAGTTGAAAACAGAAATAAGACATCAGCAACTGCTCTTTGCAAATAAAAAGGAGGATGATGGGATGGAGCATGAGCAAATCTCAGGACTGGATACAACAGCACTCTCAAACTTCAGGGGATAGAATGCTTGTGTGTATAATTTCAGGACTGCAAGATTTTAACAGTAGATATTTATTTTTTTAAACATCTAACCATTATACTTTATCACTCTTAGTGTATCTCCAGAGGGTCTCTCAAATGCATTACAGTGCCCAGTGCTGCTGTTGGCAGCCTCTGGCTCTATTTCCATTAGCAAATTGTGCAGCACAATAGGAGCAGATCAGGAGAGAAAACAGCTGGTGCCAAGAGTCCAGCACAAACCCTCTGCTCCGTTCAGGCCCCACGCTCAGGAGCAGCTCAGGCCCCATGGCTTTTAACCCATTAGCAGCTGGGATGCACTCAGAGCTCCATCTTCCATGTCATTGCTCTCCAAAGGGTATGTAGTGGATGCAACTGAAGTATGGTTAGTGAGGGTGACTAGAAGATTTGCATTGCCAGAAGGTGTCAGAATGACAGTTCAGATGCTTAATGCTTTAACCCCCTGGAAAATTCACAGCTTTTGTAGATTGCCTGCAAACTTCATAATCTCAAACCATTACTAGGGTGAAGGAATCATTGGTTTTCTAAGGGACTACCTGTTCAAAGGAGGAAACAGTGACAACTGGTTTGAGCTGTGAAACTAAAACCTGTAAGTTGTAGCTCATCAGTTTTTGATAGGGGAGCTCTCATTTAGAACTAAAGTGGAAGAGGATTGCTGCTGCTTGGTCCTTGCCAGAAGGGGAGACATTTTGGTATTTGCAGGACAGATTCCTACCATCAGCAAACTCCTGGCTCTCCTGGGTCAACCACCCAACGCCCAATCAGTCAAGAGGTCAAGGTGGTTGTCTGGCCTCACAGAATTAGGAATCCTTGGTTGCACCCCTGCAGCCCAACTGAAGTTCCCTGTGGGAACAGAGATTACTCTTATCCCAAGGGCTTAGCAGAATTTCTGTATCTGCCCTTTTCACATGCTTTCAGGAGGACATTTTGCGTCACTCATAGCTGCTGTTCTCCTCTTTTGTTAAGCTATTCTCTCAGGATTTATATGCCATGTAGAAGTTTTGTTTCACATGACAATGTGTTTATGTGCAGCTCAGGAAATTCATCAGCCGACTGTCTGAACAATTAAAACAATTTTGGCCAGCCTCACTTCACTTTGATTCTGGGTTTGGGTTTGTCGTGACTCATCTAGCTCATGTCGCTATCAACGCTCTTGATCACAGCTCCCTCAGGAGGGGCAACACAGCCAGGCTTACCAAAGAGCTGCCAAGTATTACCCTCATATTCTGTACAAATGGTTGCTGTTTGTTACCACCCATCGAAAGCATCTTCTCTAATGATCAACTTTGCCTTCATCTAGGGAGTTGTTCTGTTCCTTCACATGTCCCTTAATCCCCTAACTTGAAACAACCCAGTCTGTCAAATTAGTCTGGAGGACAGAAGACACCTTGTCTGAATCTGGCTTAATCCGTGCACAGTTTGAGTCACGCGGCCTTTATCAACAACCACTTGGTTGTTGTCAAAATCAGCATGAAGCAGAGACGGAGGGTCAAGCTCTCTGCTGGCATCAGGCTTTGCCAGAATTGCTGCTGCCCTCAGCTCCCCTACAGAGCTGCGGGGGCCAGGGCCAAGACTGTGTGTTGCACGGGAACTGGCCAGATGTGAGGCAAGCTCTGAGATACCACTCCTTCACACCTGGCACATCCCAGAGCTCTGACTCTGGCCAGGTGCTCGCTGCAGCCTGGCTGCACTTCTGCTCAAGTCCTTGGGCATAATGCATTTCTACATTCATAAGAAAACAGCAACCCAGACTCTTGCCGGTAGAGCCCACTGACGGTATAAGAGGCAACAGGCAGAAATTGACTAATGTGATCATCTGAACATAAGAAAACACTATTTTTTTTTCCTGTGAGGGTAGTCAAATGCTGGCACAGGTTTTCCAGAGAGGTTGTGGAGTCTCCATTCATGGAGGTGTCCAAAACCCATCTGAACGTGGTCCTGGGCAACCTGCTTTCATTGACCGTAAGGGGGTTGGACTAGATGATCTCAAGAGGTCCCTTCCAAACTAAACAATTCTGTAATTATATATTAAATATTATACAATAATATTAAGCATTATCTACAAGCAGATATTGCTGAAAACCATCAACTCTAAATGTTTGCAATATTTATGACTCTTGTGTCCTGAACATCACCAAAGAAACAAACATACCTTTTTTACAACTCCTGTAGTGGCCACGATGGTCTCTGCTCCTTCTACAGTCTTGTTTGCCACTGTGTTCACGCTGGCTACTACTGCTTCTCCCACCACATTGGCCTGCTCTTTGGTCTTCTCAGCAACTGGGATTTCAACAAAAGCAGAAAGTCAATGAGCTAGACACTGCCCAAAAGGCCACCAAATTCACTGGAACCGACTGCAAATGACTGTACCAAGGTAAGAGAAGAAACCAGCCCTGGTACAGTCCTTTTTTGGATTTTTTTATATGAGATCATGTCTGATTTTAGATCGTGTACGTGAGGGTTTTGTTTGACTCAAAGTGCTGCTCAGAGAGCAGCACTGCAGCCTGTCGGTCTTTGTGGGCAACTGGAGAGTGAATAATTCACTGTAAGGTGCTAAGAGACAGTTGTGTAAATAAGGTATCTCGCATTGCAGTCTGCGTATGACCTCTCCCCAGGTACCTTCTGTTTGATTTGGTACACCTGAGTAGGAAAAAAAAAAAGTAATTCAGCCATGAAAATTCTCCAGGGAAAGGATCCACTAATCTCTCTTCAAGGCAGGCCAGATGGCTGCCCTGTCTTGGAGCCTGGGATCCCTAGAAGTATCCCTTAGGGTCCCTAACACCGTGACCGCCTGACAGGAGTCTCCCAAAGGCCACAGTTTTGGCCTGACAGGACCTGATGCAAGCAAATCCTCTCTGTATGCTGGGCAGCACTCTTAGCGTCGTGAAATGTCTAAATTGCTGTAAATTATCAGAGTCTGCCAAATAACATTTGCTAGATTTTTGTTGACCTGTTCTGCTGATTCAATATTTGCTCCCATCCACGTGGACTGCAAATGCCAGACCCTGACCCATCGCTCCGGGCAAGCATTCTCCACTCATCAAATGGAAGGTCACACAGATCAGCAGTAGTCCCCAGAGACCTTGCATTTGGCAGGAATGATGGCCTTATCAAGAGGTCCAGCAACACATCACAGACTTCCACAACCCTCTCGGGGCTGTGCTCTTACCTGAGGTCACACTTTGCACTACACCTTCTTTGGTTTTGGTACCTGTGAAAGGAAACACATGGTCCATCAGTGCTACCTCGCAAAGAACCCCTTGGTTTCTGGACACAGGCAGATTTCTGTCCTTACTAGGTGTGATGGGGACCCATGGTGCCAGCACCTCCTGCTAAGACACAAGTCATTTGTAGCACTGGCAGAAGGGACCAGCTTCCTTCTTCAGTATAGTCAATGTGTCCCGTTTTGTTGGGAGTTGGAGAAGTTCACCTGCAATTTGTCTGGAGATGTCTAGACCTGCAAAACCTTGATTATACCATGCTGAAGTATGAAAAATTGTCCCTGGATTATTTCCAAGTGAAGTCAAGTGAAGATAAATCAATGTTAATCTAATTGTAAATATGAATGTCACCTGGTAAAATCTCACCTACTTCAGTCTTTCAAGACCAGGAGTCACATCTGTAACTCTCCCTGGCCTTTCAGCAGGATACTTGGTTGCAGTGGTCATTTAAAGCTTCATTCTTTACCTCCAGTAAAGACTTGAGGCTGGATTTGCAGAACAGCCACCACCCTAGTACATACCTACTTACTAGATTCCCATTTTGGTGCCTCAGCCCAGTCTGTAAATGCCTGCTTGCAGCAATACACACACTGTAGATGTTTTTATCTCAAATTTTGAAAGTACACCATATGCATGCTTACATTGTAATTTATCTTGCTGTTCTGAGGGCAGAAAAGCTAACAGGACGTGAGGGCATTCAGTTCACAACACAAGTAGCCCTTAAGGAATAATTAACCTCTGTGGTTTTCCTCCAAGCTTGAAGTGACCTGTTACACATCCCTTCGACTTGTATACTGCAGCATGCATGTTAAATTACACATAGATGGGCAGCCCCCACAGAAACTAGATGATTTTCCCCATTCCAAAAATACAGGATCAAATTTATCTCTGTTGGAAGTAAAATAAACACGTGACAAAAGGTTCCACTGGTCCCACCCTACTGTATTTTGTAAATCACCTGCATCTATGCAGGCTCTTTTCAAGTTTCCCATACTGATACAACAAAAGGCTTTTTATGGCCAGCTGTCAGAATAGTAGAACTAAAGTGCCAGGCAGATCTTTAACTCCAGAGGTCCTGGAGTATCCACACGTGTGGTGGAAGAAATCAGCTACAAACCACAGCAACTTTCTCATTAGCAGCCTGAAAAACAGAACAGGTGCAGCGCCCTGATAACAACAGATCCAGCCCTGCTCTGTTCTGCCTGATACTCGTTATGTATTACCAAATGTAATTCCCAATTGTTGATTTATTTTGGTGGTTCTACTGGTTGCTTGGGGCAGAACAAAGCTGTTCTATTACAATACGCCCTCCACATTTCACTCCACCCTCCCAAACTGTGTTAAAACTCAAGAGATGAAATCTTGCTACTGTATATGTGTTACTGCTGTAAACTGCCATCCCTAATGATGCACAGGATACACGTGCGCTGCTGTAAACTGGATTTAACAATGATGCCCATGATACCCCAAGGTGTACAGAAGCAGAGCAGTGAGCACATGCAAGTCTCAAGCCGCGAACGAGAGCTCCTGAATGGGCCAAATGCACACAGCTCAGTTCAGCCACCATCCTGCTTCACTCTCCCTTCCCACTGCCACTCCAATAAAAGGCTGCCACAGTAGCGATGTGACATACAACATCTTCTCACATCAGATGTAGGTGTTCAAGTTTAACCCTTCTTTGCTGTTTTTTTTGGTCAAAGAGCTGTTATTAGGTAAGCAGAGCATATAATTTGCTGTACTAGCCTAGCATATGTTTCAGTTTTGCAGTAAACACATATAGTGACACGAGAGCTGAACTTCTGTATATCTTTTTTACCAGACTTTTTATTTAAGATGACTATGTGGGCTCAATTATTTTGCAAGGGGTGGGGTGTGGCTGAGCACCACATTTTCTGCTGGAAAATAATTCCAGAAAGGAGGGATGCAGGTAGAAGAAAGTTACCCAAATCCATTTCAGGACAGAAGAGATGGCAGCGGGAAGTGCCACTGCTGAGGAGAGCTTGCCTCCTCTTCCTAACTGGGTCTCCTGACCACACCCGATGACTCAGGCTCAGCATCCATCGAGCACCACATGAAAACTGACCTTCTGCCGTATACCCTTGCCAGCAACCCACGTCTGTTGAATCAGAAAGCAATCACCTGATGCTCAATCTCGTTTCACTCATTAATCTTTGCCTGCGGCTTGTGTACACAGAATTAAAACTTCATGCATCCTGCCTTTTCTGAGTGCTTGTGAGTCATCTGTAAGAGCTTAAGTATCACAAGGGTGCAGCCAAGGTGGTGGAGAGAAGGGTTGTGGCAGAAAAGGATATTATGATGTGCTATAAAACCTGCAGGAGTTCGTACTGGAGTCACTTTGTTTAAATAACACTCGGTGTATTGGGGCTTTCTTCGACATGCATGGTTGAAAGCTGTTCTGGAAAACCAGAAGGGCATTTTTTGTTGAGGCTTCCTGAATTATTATATTAAACAGTACTAACGACCACATACTCAATACTCCAATGCAGCTTTGCATTAGCTTCATTAATTAACTTCAGCATCACTTATCCCTCTAAATCAAACAAAAAAGGCAGCCCCTTGAATCAACTTCTGGATACACATTAACCATCAAGAACCCTCAGCCGCTTTAGCATACACAGGGGCTGGGACAATTTGGAGAGCAGACTGTGACATTACTGAGGGCAAAGGTGGCCTGTGCTACAGGATTTTTCTCTCTTTTCGTGCACTCTCTTCTCTACCCTGTATGTTCAGCAAGCCATGCAGTGGGGCAAGAGCACCCCAGGCTCATGACTCCCCCCAGCGATGGCAGCAACTGTAACCAGCCCAGCTGTGGCCTGCAATGCAGTGCTAGCACAGGAGGGAGGCACTTCGGGCATGGATTGTGGGAGCTGAACCTGCGTGGCTCAGAGGGAAAGGATGAGGTGGCTGCAGAGCCCTGATGATACCGACTGCTCCAGGCGGATGCCTCAGCATGAGCATTTTTTTCTCCTGGGGCGGCAGCGAGTGACTCACCAGATGTGGCGGTTGTGCCCAGATGTCTGGAATCATCCTTGGAGAGTCAGTGATGAGTTAACACCAACCTGAATAAAAGCCAGGGATCCACTTAATCCATCCTAGGCTTTGGGGTATCACCAACACCACCAATTTCCTGACATTCTGAAAGGACCCTCAAGCTTTTAGACAAGTGTTATTTTCTCCTTGCATCCAAAAAATCAGGTTGCATCACATAACGCTCCAGCCCAAGCTGCTGGGATAGGGCTCTGCAAAGGAAGGAGCAAGGAAGGAACAGTTCAGATCTCTGATTAACCCTTCATGTGTTAGAGAGTGAGAAAAGGTGGCACGGACAACATACTAATTACTCCAGTTTTACTCAACATACCTGCCCTCCACCTTCTCTATTTAAAAATAAATTTTCTGAGTTAACCACCATCTGGCCTTTATTTTTCTTGCCTGTGAAAGACTAAATATTCCCCAAAGGGCTGAGCATCCCTCAGCGTGCAACAGGAACTGCATCACCCTCAAAGCAAAGCACTATTCAGTGAGGAATTGGCAGTATACAAAAAACCCCAACAAACCAAAACGAAAAAGGAAAAGGAGAAAGCACTTCATCTTCACCTTGATCCTTATCTGATCCTCACTCAGAGGTTTAGGCTTTTAGAAAACTTTTTTGAAAGCATTAGGGTTTCACAAGCAGACTGTACCTCACGGCGGTGCAGAAATGAAAACCAGGTCGCAGTATGGAGATGTACAACATGACTGAAGAGAGATGTGAGGAATTATGTATAAAAATTTAGAATAATCCTTTCTAACATTGCTCAAATCAGGAAGCAGCTGGAGCAGTAGGGATGCCACAACTTGGCACTTAGATGTGACGTTTGACAGGTTGGTGTTTCAGTCACCACAGTTAGTTTAATTATTTATAGGGATACTGTTTACCTTTTTTCTTGTGAGTCAGTCTCAAACTGAAATGTGAACTGTTACATACGTTCATTCACAGCACGCCAATAGCTGACTGTTTAAAATTTTGGGATGAAGACATTACCAGATCTGCAGCACAAAGTTTGTATTTAATTTGTAATTTACAAATATATATCAGGAGCTACATAATTGTTTTAAATATAGTAACTCCATATACAGCTGCGGATGTTACATCAGGAAGAATCTGCATGTAAACTTTCCTACTAAAAAAAACCCCTCACTCCTACATCTGGCAAATATAAAAAGCGGTGTGAGGTGCAGTAGTCAGGACTGAAGTAATCAGTCGTGGGAAACTAAGACTGCGTAGATTTTATAGCATCTAGAATATCTGACCATCCAGCCATATAATTATATGTGCTAGGTAGTGGAGATACCAGATTTTAAGGGTGACCTTGAAGGGGAGGTTTCTGAAACAGCGCATTAGCTGTGAGATGTCTCTAGCAGGACAGCAGGCACTGCTTTCCAGATCCTACCCTGTGGGCAGAATGAATCCGTGTGTCTCTCGTAAAGCGAGATTAATGCGTACATGGGGACTGAAACAGGTCAGTGAACAGCAGAAGGGTTTCAGGTTAAAACAGTATGTTTGTGGGGAAACAGAAGCACCCTGCAATCCCCACTTAAGAATACTGCTGGCTCCTCTCAGGAAACTCAGCGTGTCTCTGACAGCGTGGAGGTGAGGTGGAGGTCCGCAGTGCTTGGATGCTTGGAGAGGGACTGATTTTCCCTGCAAACAGTCAGTGAACAGTGGTAACAAAAACCTTCCACGTGGGCTTATGCTCTTTTACACTGGTTTAGTTCTGCCTCCCCCAAAGTAGTGGCTGTTTCTACACCTAATTTGCAGTTGGGGAAACTGAGGCACGGGTAGGATGAGGTACCTTAGGCTGACACATCCACTCTGTGACAGAGCTGAGGATGTTATCTGGACCTCATGCCATTCACTTCTAAGCTTTAGCCACACTATCATCTCCCCAGACTTTCTCAGGACCAATCTATGTGACAGCTCATGCTCAAATGTAGAATGAAAATTGTTCTCTCTTACCTACATACATCACCCCTTCTTTAGTCTTCTCTGCAGCCTCCGTCACTCCCTGCTTGGTCTTCTCTGCAGCAGCCACCACACCTTCTTTAGCAATGGAGAAACCTTTCTTAAAGACATCCATTCTCGTTGCTTGGACGATCTGAGTAAGGGACAGCAGCAAAAAGCACCTGCAGACTGGGACTGCAATATGCAGCCTTGCCCTCGGTGGATACTCGGTTTCTCTGCCAGTCTCTGCCTTTGCTCTTACTCCTCCGCTGGGTGAAGGCAGTGTGGCAAACCTCACAGCCTTTGCCGGCTCTTATTGATGAAGTGCGCTGCAGTGTAGCCAATGCCTGTGAACAGCTGATACTGAAATATTAATGATATGGATCTGCTTGGGAAGATTTAAGAAGGGAGGGAGAGAGGAGGAGGACATCAGTAGGCAAGGGACTGTCTGAAAAATTTCCAGACAGATAAAGCTTTTAAAATATGCTGCTGCAATGCTCTCACTCAAGGATGCTCTCCTGTGAAGAGGGAGACTTTTTTTCTCAAGAGCTGAGTTCCTGAAAGGGCATCTCCCCGAGGCTGCAGCAGGAGGCAAACGCAAGCTCTCCTGGGTTCTCAGGGGCTGGAGAGCACATAAAGCTGGCAGTATTTGTAGCAAACAGGGTCAGGTTTCTTGGTCTGGCAGTTACCAGAACCCATCCTGTACAAAAAACCTCAACAAGAACATTATTTCTAGTAAATACTGAGAGAAAAGGGGAACCAGCTAGAGCTTGGTGTTCCAAGTGAAGGGAGATGGAAGCCTCTCTTGCTGTGTTTGTCAAGTCTGAAGTTGGCCCCTCAAGGCATTAAGTATAAATTACAGGTTTTGCTCAGCTGCACATCCATTACAATGGCTCATTTCTGAAAAATCAGATGCCTGTTGGGGGAAATCCTGTTTCCTATTTGTTTCTCTGAGTTGGTGTAGGCAGAGCTCTGCCACTGCAGAGTGAGATGATGTTTTTACACCGACACCATCGCTCACGTCAGAGGTCTCACCGAGAGCACAGAATCATCCACCTGAATACGATACAGGGGAAATCGTACAGTTCACAGAGAAGATCCATCCAGCCTCAAGGCCACGCTAGGAAAAAATACTGAAAGGTATCATCGTTAATCACAGTTGGATATCCTAATGTGCTTAAAACTCAAGACATTTTCTTTCTGAAGTAGATTCTGAGTGGCCCAAACCAGCTGTTGTCCCACTAGCACAAACTGAAATTCAATGCAAGCACGTGTGAAAGCAATTGCTGGTGCAACAAAGTGATTATTTATTTCTATTATTGTTTAATGGTGTAATCTCTGAAACTACGGAAGCCACAGAGCACTGGTCTCTGAGCACAAACCCTGACCAGCTTTGGTCATGCCAGGCAAGCAGAATATGAACTTTAGAGGTTTATCTGCACCATGTGACGGTAGCACAACATAGTGTCATGAAGTGTAGTGGTCTGTAAGCCACTGCTGACACAAGTTGCCAGCCTGGAAAGGCCAGATGGAGAATAATTGCAGATAAAAGACTAAAGTCTTTTACATATAGGACCCCTTACTTTTAAATCAAGAACAAGTTTCCATTTGAAGAGTAGCCAAGTCTCTGACAGACTAATAAATGTACCAATTTTTAATTAAAAAAAGTGCAATTTTCAGAGGAAGGCCATCATGATGTATCAATTATTATAAGAGCTCTCATTGTTCTAAACAGTTGCAGCAAGGAGTGAAAAAAGATTTTTCTTACCATTTTTCAAAATTTCCTTTAGGTGCCTGATTGACCACTATCCAAGGTGCATGGCTGGGGCTCGCTCCTGCTCCTTGTGTATTCTTAGGCTGAAGATATTAATGTCTTACAGTGTCATAAGACCAGTGGTTTAAGCTACCTGCTCGTGGAGGCAGACACAAGATTCCCACTGATTTCATTGGGCAGAAGGGGAGGAGTCTTGTACTACATTCAGTGAAAATTTAATTTGCCATCTTTGGGAATTGCTACCAGCCCCATTTCTTTTGCACCAGGCTTTCAAAGAGCATTAAAGCAGAGCACAGTACTTCCCAGGTTGTAGGTTTTGCTGACATTTTCAGGAAAATGCCTTGCCTGATAAGGCTGAGTGAGAAGTATATTTTGATTTTGTTAAGCTCTTGTTCTGCACTGTGATTTGTACAACTGAATTCTACATAACTTTTGCATGGCTATAAAAGGTAATAAATACATGAAGTATCAAGCCATGCTGGGATGTGAAACATGAATCATCGCCAGATTGAATTAACTGGTACTCCTAAAGGCAGGATACTCCTTTCCCACCTTTTCCTCTCCCAATGACCTTCAAAAAGAGCTCCCAAGAGGCATTTAAATGCCGTTGGATCACTCCCAAGGCAGCAGGCAGTTTGCACAGGCATTGTCTTACCTTGAAACCCTTTTAGGAATGCTGTGGACTCAGGACAACATCGTAGGTAATCTCTATAGGGTAAGCATCAATAACTGCTGCTGAACATTTGCCACCCCATGGCAACTCTGTTATTCTATTTCTATTCCCAGCAGAGGATTCAGTTCTCATTTGTTGCCAATCCTGTCTTGGACAAACTTAATAGGAGTGAGTGTAAGCAACCTGGGTTTTCAGATTTTGTGAGGATCTCAACTTCATGCCCAAAAAAATAGTATTTCCCTTATACTGGATAACATAATCAGCAGCAACCTCTTTCTCTTTGCTATCTACTTTGGGGCACCAGGGAGAAGTCAGTTAAAGCAGACATTAAGTTCTTTGGTTTTTTACCTATTGCATTTCATCCATATCACTTTATAAACAAATTTGTGTCTCACAAACATTTAGCTGATCTGCGTAATACCAAAAGAAAGCCTCATCTTGATTTGTGCAATGACAAACGATTCAACTGTTGATAATTTAAAGTGTGAATTGCTCTGGCTGTTCAGGATGGTTTACTGAGTCTCTTGCTGCATAACACCATAGTTTCCAGAGAGTCTTGAAATGTGCAGTCCTAAGCTAAACCTAAATCTCTCTGGGGTGTTGGTGGCCAATACCTGACAGCAGGCCTGTGCAACACTCACCAATAATTCTGGAATATGGGCAAGACAACCTTAACTCAAGTCTACCTATTCCTAAAGCACAGAAGAAAGGGAAAGAAAACAATACAAAGCAGAAATCAAGATTGCCTGTTCCCTACTGTCTGTGTCTGCAGCAGATTAGAACAGGATTTTACTTAATTTGTGTCTCTTCCCTCTTTAATTTTCTCAATTGCAACAAAACCTTAACTTCATCCTTTAATGGTAAATTTAGACTGGAGACTATCAGCTGACAAAGGCATCTTGCTGGATGAAAGGAGTGAGATTTGGTCATATTTTATTGAAGTATTTAAATGGTGCATGACGTTTGAAAGAGAGGTAAGGAAAGAGAGACTCCTTTTGTGGCTGGTAAAGATCCTCTAGTTCAGGAAGTTTTTGTATGGAAAACAATATCAACATTAACAGGATCAAACCTTGTGCTATATAAACAGAAATCCTCCTTCTCTCTCTCCATTTATGAAAAGTTCAAAATGCTGAAAAGAGAACTGTCTCTGTTCATTTTCATGCCCTAACAAAAACAAGCAGTTCTGTCTGACATCCTCTTGGCAAACAGTTTAGGCCTCAAATCCCTGCATGTACGTTTCCATAGTTAATGAGTAATTTCCTCTGCCAGGGAACGAATAGTGTGAAGGCTGACAGACGAGCCATTTTTGAGGCACATGCACAGCCAGCAGTGCTGCCAGGACAGCACTCACCAGTCTTTCATGACTGATCTCTGCCACTGAATGCCATTGATGGCTTTTGAACAAACTAATAAAAATATAGTCAACAAGAACTCATCTTGCTCCTCTGAAGGACAGATCACTGAAAGAAGCCCTTCTGAGCCCAGCAGCCCCCCTCTGATGCTCCTCTCCCTGTGCTTGCCTGCCCTGGAGCTGCTGCACAGGCACGTGTGTGCATCAGCAGTGGCAGGGAATGAGACAGCGTTTTCTGCAGACCAATGCCTAATGAGAAGTTATTCCCTTGCTGTGCAGCTATCAATTCAACTGTCCTATTCATCTGCCCAGGCACAAAATCCTTTCCGTTATTCAGTCTGCTTCAGAGATTTGGAGCTGGGATATACGAACATAAAGCATGCTTATTAAAATAATGGCCACATGCTTATTTAAACAATTCCAGCTTTTCTTGGCTTTTAAAACATTTTTCCAAGCTTTTTTTTTTTTTTCCTTTTAAATACACAGATCCTGAATTTAAGGCTATAATCAAGAGCGTTACAGAGTAGGCAGTGAATCTGGGAAGACAGAAAAGAAACAAAAAATTCTGAATCTATTATTTGAAAATTTGATTTTTAAGGGCTCGTTCTCCAGAGATACACTGACTGGAACAGCCAGAGCATTTGCTTTCCAAGTACGTACAAGCCATTTATCCAGTGTATTGTTTGGCACTGTTTACTGCGTGGTCACCCCCCTCCTACCCATCTGTAGCTGCAGGACTCGGACTCTAAACAAACTGAAAGGGGCCAAAAATGAGATTTTATACCTTACACACATTATCCAGAAGACCTGATTATGGAATTGCAAATGGGACATTGAATTTTCAGGGCAGGCAATATTGGAGGGGGTTAAGAGCTGTGTTTAATGGAAATTGTTGTAATTAGAAGACAAAACTAGTTTGAAGTCTGAAGACCAGTTTGAACAGTTTGAAGAAGTATTTCTCAGAAATATTTGAGGAAAAAGGATTTTCATAAATAAAGGCACAGGAAAAACAAAAGCCACTAACAACTAGGGACCAAGAGTGGAGGAACAATATCTGTCACCTGTCAAATTTAGTTGCCAAAACAAAGAGTAGGGTGGTTTTTTTTGGCTAGCTGTTCTGAGAACTGCTAGAAACTTCTGAGAAGTACCCAGGCAGCTCCAAACATCTCCACATTGCTATTACCACACCACTTACTGATAGGGTTTCATGTATACTTTTGGAGTAACATCTATTTCCAAATAATAATCAAATAATTAAATTTTATTTATCTCACCCATTTTTGCTTTTCCAGCAGTGTTACCCAGCTCCATAATGTACATCAAGCCCAAAGCAGGCAACTGAAAAGCGAAAAGATACCTTTTGCTGTTAGCTGGTGCACAGTTTTCTTTCTCATCTAGCAGGTACCTCCTCGAAGAGATTGACCTCCGAAAACACTGAGCAAATCATTACAGCAAATGACCTTGTATGTCTGTTTTCCCTGGTTCCATGAAGCAAGTTGTGGTCCATCTTGTTCCTAAACAGATACACTCCTCATACCTGTTCCTCTACAGACGTTAAAGCAAGAAAACTTACAGCTCAGTCTGTCCCTAAAACTACTGTTACAAATCAACACTATAGCCCGAATGTGTTATTCAGACACCCCAAATCTCTCTGCTGTGAGACAGAAACTTTAACTTGTGCTTAGTAAGGAGGGTCCCTTCAATAATTCATGCCTTCCATGCATTCATGGCAGCATCCTATGCTATGCCCATCACAAGGAAAAAGACATCAGTCACCGCCAAACTCAATATTTTAACATCTTTCATAACTGCTACCCAAAAGTCATGCTAAATTATTAACTGACTGAGCAATCTGTGCCTCCTGATTGCTGCACTCACAGGCAGCATCATTGCAATGGCACAGAAAACAGGTTCTTGCACCTGAAGGAGCAGCAGATATTCCAAGCAGAGAAACATTGCCCAATCTCTTGGGGGGTATCACAACCACAAAGAATAAAGGCTTAATGGATGAGTTAAGACTAAGTGGAAGGGTATATATTGAAAGACAAGCCCAAATGGTTTAGAAGTAGGTTACAAGTGGGACAACTTCAATAACTCTAGCATAAAATCACTTTTCTGCAAGCCATGATCACACAGCAGTTCAGATTATAAACCTGTTGCTTGTTTTGTCTCACATTTGTTTCAGTTCCTTCCCGATAATGGGTCTTAGTAAGTAAACAAACATAATGCTTAGGTCACATTTAGTTACTTGGAAGAAAGGCAAGTTTGTATGTGAAACATGGCACATAAAATATTCACACATTAGCATGTATTATAGCAGGATGCAAACAAATCTGAAATAAAAGCAGCAGGAAGGAACAGAGGGAAGTTGCTTATTTCTTTCAGTCTTTAGTCCAGAACTTGGTGATTTCATCTCCCTGGAGAAGTGATGACAACAGCAAGAGCAGGTTTTGCCCTTAAAATTATGAAAATCTCTCTCCGCTTTGCCCCACGTGCCACTGTTGCTGCCCTAGAGTTTAATTGCTCTTACACAGCGGTGTCTGTCACAGGTCAGTACAGGCAATTCTGCAGTTTTCTAGGTTCTTCCATTAAGTATAAAATAAGCCGTCAGAAGGACGGGGGTACAGATCGAAGCAGTGATAAAGACATGCAAATCCACAGCCTTTAATAATAAAAACTCTCTAGGATTTTGGAAGGACTTATCCTCTATTTTTCAGCTGGTGTTGGAATGACTCCAAAAAAACTTTACATTTAATGCTCTGCAGGGCATGCTGAACTTTGGGCTGTGCATCTCATAATTCAAACTGAGACATGGATCTAGCAGCCCTGCACCAGAATTCTCATCTGTTTGTCAGTGGAGCATCATTCTCCCTCATTGTATTCTTAGAAATGCAAAGGCACATCACCCTGCAAGACAGTGAGAAAAGAAATACAGTTTATGATGGCAGCAAAACTAAAAGCAGCAGCAGCCAGTAAAGCAAAACCAGTAAGAAAGCTACATCCAACCTCCACAGCCTTCATTTTTTATTTATTCATTATTAGGATGTGGTGACAGTGATAGCTCTTGACAGCAGCTCTTGGCAAGTGTTTTTTTGTGACACTAATTAAAAGCACACAAACAAAAGTTATGCGTGACATCCAAAGAAATCCAAGCAGAAATTCTGAAAAATGCTCAATAATCCTCACCTCTCTGAAGGCCAGCTTTATGAAAACCCTCCACTTTGATGGGAACAGCCTGATTCACAGAGCTGCTTTGCAAAGGCTACGCAAAAATGGATGTTCGTAAACTCTATTTTGCTGTGTGTTTACTCTGAATCCCTCAACACTCATCATTTGTTATTGTTGCAGGTGGAAATATTTGGCACAGTTACGGTTTCACAGCAATTTAAAGTTTATTAATGATTTGAGGTAGATTAAGAGGTTGAATTTTAGCAGCGCTTAATCATTAACCAATTTAAGCATGTACAAGACGACTTAACAAAATAATTGAACAGCGACGACTTGATTACAGGTTCAAAACCAGCAAATTCACACTAACCTACTACAAGGTAGTAGGTTATATTTATAACTATAGGGTATCCCAAATCAATACATATACATATGACCACAAACACACACCACTTGAGGGGTCGCACACACACACACACACACACACTCCACTTGAGGTTTTAACTGCTGGGACCAAAAGGACCCTTTGCACTGGGAGATGCCAGTAAGCCTACAGGTGTCCCTTTTCAAGTGTACACAGAAAAATACTTGGATCTAGTAAAACATGAGAACATCCACACTCAGAAGAGATAATATGTATATGAAGAGGTGGATGAAAGAGAAGCTACATAGCCTACAGTTAAAATTCCCCTCTCCGAGTCCGGAGTAAATACAATCCATTGTCATTCCTCAGTGGGCAATAACTGGGACTCAAATATGGGTTGACTCTCCTGGCCTTTTGACACTCAAGGTGTCAGCCCAGCTCAGGGGAGGTACTGGGCACAGCCTGCTGTGATTCAGAAGAGCTCCAAGGGTCTGACTAGAATCACTACTTATAGGGTCTGAGATAATTAGATAGTTGACTTTCAGTAGGTACTTTTCCACTCAGGCCCAACTCAGACAATGGAATACTCTGGTACTTTTTACCAGCTGCGCAAGCACAGAACTTGCTAGATCTTGGAGCTCTGTTATCACATCCCTCTTTGGGCACGGTCCATACATTTTCAGGAGTGATCGATTATTGTTATTGTTCCCAAGTGAACATACTCATGGGAGTCAGGTATGCTAAGGGTTCTCGTCTATTACTCTCTACTCTTTTCTTTCATTTATGTTAAGACCACTGTGTATTTCAGGTAACATTCTGGTCCATTGTATTGTTATATGGCCAAGGTCAGGGGGAAGATTGCACTAAGCACCCAGGGGCAGGATGGGGGGACACGTATTGCACCACCGCAGTTGTACATACCATGAATATTCTGCTGCTAAAGCCAGAGTCTTTCACCCTTTAAACTGTAGGAAAAAAATCATGTGCAGACACTGGTGCAAGCAGGTCTGTGACACTTTCTGGCACTGTAATGAGAGTCTGTTACATCACTTAGTATTTTCTTTTCTTTCTTTTCTCTTCCTTTCCTTTAAGCTAACATCCTTTTCCTGTGCCTGAGGGAGAAGGCAGTTGATAAAAGCCAAGTTCCTGTTCACAGATAAGTTTAGAAGGCAGCCAGGCTCAGAAGTTCCTTGAATAAGCTATATTCCTACCACCTTTTTTTTTTTCCCCTCTGTCAGAGACGTTAGAGCACCACACAGGAACCAGGCTCACATTGTTCAATAGCCACGGACATTTCCACAGTAGCTGGGAGGGTCGAAAGCTTTTTCCGCTCTTTGTTACAATTTTTTTTTTCCCTTCCTTCTTCTAACTTTCCAGTTAAAGACTATTGCCAGGGCATTCCTGAATTAATCCAGGCTGCGCTTCAGAGAAGAGAACAAGAGACAGGTGTAACTGGGTGGGAGAAACCCTATGATGCTAGTGAAGATTTTGCTCATCTGTAATGCAATAGGGTTGGCAAAGCTGGTCCAACACTCAGACCATCACAGGTATCATGATGGTTCTGTGCACAAGCCACGAATTCACGAGACCTCTGCATACCCTCACAGAACTCCTCTGTCACGCAAGGAAGATGGCTATTGGGAGGCAGAAGGGCTCAGGAAAGATGCTCAAGATTACCCTTCAAGTATGATCTCCTCACTCCAGGAAGAGAGAGAGGATTTTGAAGGTGCAAGCCCACAGTTTCGAAATGGGTAAGTACCCCAATGTGTCTGTGTAATGATAGTGCAGTCCTGTCTCACACCTTTATATCCTGTTGATAAAGGACCACTTTCCATAGAAGCTTTTCATTAAATTATACTAGACTTGAGGGATCAATCTATATCCAAACAGGAGGGGATTAAATGTTTTAACTACAGAAACAGAAAGCTGAATTGCTTGTGGAGAATGAAAACAGATGGGACCAGCTTTTTGTCCTAGTCTGAGATGGCAGAACGGGGTTAGGCGTCCAGACACACCTGGCAGATGTCAGCCTTCCAATTCTGCTGTAGCACCACACACCAAAATGCTGTTTCTGGCAAAGCAGAACTAGGTGAAATTAATGTAGTGACCTTTTTTCATCACAAAGCAATGCGGATTATTTTTGCTGAACATGACAACCTTTTCCCATCCTCAGAATGTGCCTGGCTGCAGACCCGGGCCTTGGAAACGGAGAGGGAAAGAGAATGGCAGGATGTTAGCAAAATAAAAATAGCAAGGACTAAATATAACAATGTAAGGAATAACAAATAAGCATAGAAATTACTACAAATTCAATCCCTCCAAAATGTTTTCATGACAATGAAATGCTTCTCATGGTAATCTATAGCATAAGAGCAGCCATCCTGAGTGAAAAAGACACCTACCTCACTAGAAAGATTTCCAAACACTATGATTTTTGTAGGTTTTACAGGACACGCAAGTAGGTCTCTAAATGTTTAAAATAGATGAAAACTAAGCAGGACACTGAATGAATCTTTTATAGCCCTGATGGATGGGTACTGCACAGCCCTGTTTGGGAGAACTGAAACAGCAGCACAGTGAGCGTTGTTCACAGCTCAGTGCTTTAGGATGCCCTGGTATTTTTTCCCTTTAAATGCTCCTGAGGAAAGGAAAAAAGGAAAAGAAAAAAAAAAAAACTTGCTGATGTCATGATTCCCTTTTACACAAACTAAAGCATGCAATCTTGTTTCTAATCTCATCTACATGTAAAATTAAGGCCTCCCTCCTGCATGGTGAGTGCACTGAAACCCTGTTGCCCTTCATACTACATCTTCCCACAAATCTGACCTCTCACCATTACCCTTAAGTCATTTTCTAAAGCCTGTACGTGTTGACTTCCAGTTTCCTGATGGGTAGCGTTCGATAATGACACGCTCTGTTAATTCACCAACTCCTGGTTAATGCATTTCAGATACTGTCAGAGGAAGGAAAACAAAGCCTAAGTGGTACTCTGGACTTGATTACTGGTTGAAATGCTGAGAGCATTCTGAAAATTCAATGGTGTAAAAAGGTGTACGTACAGGTCAGCAAGATGCTGTAATATACTGTCCTAATAAGGATTTCTTCCTTTCCAATGTAGCTTTGTTCCGCACCAGCTTGTGTAATTCAGTTCAGCACCAGTGATTACTCATTGCAATTTCCTCCCAAGAAGAGAAATACTTCCTCCTTTTATGGAGATAGTTGCATAATGAGTCAAATCATAATGTTCTTCCCAATTATAAAGCTATGCTGGTGACTACGGGCAATCAAAATCTAGCTTGGCTGTAGCTTTAAGGTATTTGTTCTTTTACAGTGCACACAAGCCCAGGAAGCTGGTACATCTTATGAAAGAATACCGATAATTTAAGAAGAATTATGTCCAAAACTGAGGGCAGAGAGTGCAAATCAAAAAGGACAGCACAACTCCCCTTTGTAACCGCACTCCAAATTCCAAAAGTCATTGCAAATGGTTGAAGGAATATACCTTCTGAGCCTGAAGTCCTCAAGTGCATCATGGCTGGAGTACCCTGCTATGCGCAGACAAGAAGTTGTTGGGCATCTGGTTTTTCACATGTGTGACATGCCCTGGAAAAAACACTGAGGAACTGAGCTTTTATCTCTAAAGGAGAGAGGAAGAAGAAAAGCACCAGGACATAATCAGGAATTGAGAGATACAGGGAGATAAAGACATGCAAAAAAGGACTGGGGTGGTAGAAAGTAACTTCCTACCAAAAGTATGTCCAACTTCTAGCTTGCTTTTGAAGTAAGCAAACACTTTATTTTCAGAACTAGGAAATAAACAAACAACCAAAAAATGATAGTAACTGTCTCTAATGTAAAGTTTTGCCTCTAACAAAAAAGATGGGCTTTTCCTGACCTTTTCCTATTTTCCCTATGTATTAGAAATAGTGGTTGTTACAAAATATTCTTACATTGAAAAAAAAAATTTCTCATTGCAGTTATTTGAATAATTGAGACCACCATGACTAGTATGTCTAATGTAATTAGTCAGAATTCTCTGGTTTCTGTTTCAGCATGTAAGGTGAAATGACTCCTTAGATCCCAGTCAAATGCTTGGAAATGTTACTTTACTAATTAACTCCCCTTAGAATAACACAATTATTCCAGTAAGAGTTTAAAAATAAGAAAATCAGCAAGAAGTCACTGGCCTTTAGGTGACTTTTTAAAGAATAAATGTGTGGATAATAATCTTAATTTCAACTATTCTTTATAAGAAAAACTAGGTAACAGTTTAGTATCTCGGCTATTGCTTTTATCTGAGTGCACCAGAGAAGCTCTGCATGTTCAAAGCGTTTGCACATGTTATTTGCAAAATCAAAATTATCAGAACAGGCAAATTTTCCAAAGGAAATCACTGATTTCTTTCTCCCCCAAGCAGCTGTGCCTCATATGAGCTGATCAGTTTGAGGTTAAACATCTTATTCTATGGCTGAGGTAAATGGAGCCATGAGTACTCAGACTTTCAGCAGAATTAAAAAGGGAAATGAGAGTACAAGGATATGAAGAAATCTGTACTCTGAAATTGCTGGACTGTATTAGCATTTGCTTTAGCAATGGACGATGAAGAGTAAGAACAGTAAAAAAAGATGCTGGATTTCATAAATCCTCAGTGCCTAACACCCAAAATAGGTAATAAATACCTTTGCATTCTTCATTTCTCATATAGAAGAGATGCTTAATGCAGAACCTCATAGGAATGCTCTGTTGCTACCAGTGGCTTTCTTGCATAAACACAGGCAGCCAAATGGAGTCTTGAAAAGATGCCCGGCACATGCACAGATATGTGGAAGTTGTAAAAGTGACCCAATATCAAATAAGAGCTTCCAGGTTTGCATTAGCCCACAACCTACTCTAATACATACCACTAGGTGTAACCAATTCAATCGCTATCTGATCAAGTCATATCAAAAGGGACAATAAACATGTCAATGAGATAATACATCACTATTCTTATCCTGACAATTGCTACGTGGATGACACATCTGATAGTTTGTGAAAATTGTCCTAAACAATCTCCAAGCCACCTTGGAGATTTTTCTTGCTTTAGAGCCACTTCCATCATATACTTGTTGAGGACACAGGCCTGAGCAAGACACGGTGCTGAGCAGACCACAGGAGCTGAAGGAGAGGGCCATCTAAGTATACAGCTGTGTGCCCTCCCTCAGGCTGTAAAATTCAGATCTGGGTACACAAAGCTGGACACAGATGTTCTCCTCCATGTGGCTGTATGATGGTCAGGAACATGGTGACCCAACCTTTGAAAAGAAAAGCTCCCTGGCCCTGGGAAGAACACAGCATCTTCTCTAAACCTGTGCCATTGATCTGAGATCCATGGAAAGACCTCCACTGTAATTACACTCAGAAGGGCTTGTTTTCTTTTCCCACAGATTATTTCTCAGATCAGGCAATGCACTGAAGCAGCACTAGTGGAGCACTGTAGCCCAAAGCTCCTATCTATCCACATTTCTGCACTGAGCAGAATCACAGCCAGCTGACTTTAATACACATTAAACCACAACACCAACAACAGTCAGACTGACAACTCTGATTTCATATACTTAGTGTTCATATTTTGTTAACAAAAAGAAAAGAGGTACAATTCCACCATATGCTACCACAGCAAAGCCCAAAGCTGCCTGTACCCTCAGTTGGCCTGACCTCTCTGTCAAGTAACACTGTAAACCAGACCACTTAAGTGTTCCAGGTTAAAAATAAACTTAGGAAAAAAGCAGAGGTTATTTTTAACTTTCTCCCTGAGTAATCACACAGATAGAGTTGGTCCCCAAATGGACTGCTCACTCAGTAAGGGAGAAATGGACTGTGGTGATGAGATGGGCAGGAGTACAGCAACTAAAGCTGGTTTCCCCAGCTATGACAAAGTCTCACAGACCTCCTCCTTTGTCTTTCCAAAAATGTAATCATTGCCAAGTAGCCCCCCTGTTTTGGATTTGCCTGCTGGTTCGGCAGGTGGTTTAGTTCTCCATCTTTCTCTTTAATCTGCAAGCACTTGCTCAGTCTTGCTCTTATTGGGATTTTTCTTGCAATTGCAATGTGTTGGCAAAAAATGAAAACAAACAATCAAACCAAAACCAAACCCCACCACCAGAATTATAAACAGCAAAGGCAGAAATCTTCAGCATAAGTACATCCTTAATTACATTAACATATTTTGAGGTTTGGACACACAATTCTGTGAAGTCACCCTTGATTACAGAAAGGCTTCCTGATGTGAACCAGGTGTGTTATTATCTCACTGAAACACACACCTCTTCCTTTAATTCGGCACTGAGACAGGCACAAAGAACTAGGCCTCTTTTTCTGATTACACAGGGTGTCAAAATACAGAACAACTATCCTCTGAAGTATAGACAAGCAGACAAAACCCAAATTAGTCTTATTCTAGAGAAAGGCAGAACAGTGCCCAATCTTAACAGCATCTTGTCTTTGTCTGCTTTTACAGGACAATATCCATTGAGATAATTAAGATCAGTTTCACACCAACTCATCTGTATCTTCAAAATTAGATAGAGACTTTCTTAGGAAGCTTATGGAATACTGAAATTCCTCAACAAAGAGGCATAGAACATATGCTTAAAATAAGGCACGTTTGGATGAAATACAGCCAAATGTGATCTTCAGCCCCTGACATCCTGTGAACCAGTGCAACAGCTATTGAGTGCTCAACAATAGTTTCCACAGTGCCAAGTTCATTAACAGAAGCAATGGTTTCCTATCAAAGTCAGGCACTTGGCTCCTTTCAGGACTTCAGGAAATTCTCCCATTAAGCTTTGGCCTCAGAGAGTGCCTGCTGCCCAAACCCATTGCTTGATACTTGGCACTCTGGTTGAGCTGCACAGCTGCAGGTGGAATGGCTCCCCATTAGGGTATTTAACCCAAATGACACAGCTTCATTGCACTCAACATAGGAGTTATCAAACCCTCTGTGCTCAAAGGATTGCTTTATTTCCTTTGTTACACAGCTTGTTAGTGCAAGATGCAGCCATTCATTCTCCCAGCAGAGAGCAAGGGACCTCTTGTTTCAGCACAGCCACAGAACTACCATTATCACAAAGATCCCAGGCCTTTCAACTCCTAATAAGTCAAAGCCCCATGAATGAGTGACTGGTGCCCAACCCTGAATAGAATCACACACTCATGCCCAAAACACAGTCAAAAGCAAGCCTTGGTGCACCTTGTCTGCAGCCTGAGCCCATGCTGGCTGGAAAGCTCATCTTCCCCTGCACTTTTGACTCCCTGGCATCAGCACAGCTGTGCTAGGTGGCAGCTACTGGCTGCGATTCCTGCTTCAAGACAAGGTCTGACAAAGGAGTGAGTGTGCTATACTAGGGGGTGAACCTAAGTCTGCAGAAATCAAAAGGTGAAGTCCAAGGGTAAGCTGCTCTCTGAGCAGGCTGCAGAGCTTGTATTGTGGGGAGGATAATATAGATGAGGTAACGGCTGTGATGCTTTGTGAAGAGGAAAAAACCCCTTGAATTTATTTCTCTGACGTAGCTTGTACAACAGTTGGATTTGGCTCAAAACCAGCTCCCAGCCAAGCCTGCTTTCTCTCTTGAGCTCCTGCTCCCAGTGAGGCTCCAGGCTCAGGACTGGATTTTCACTGCACTAAGTCTTGAGGACATTCGCAGGACAAGTCCCAGCTGGTGACAGACCAACTGGCACTCCTGTTGGAATAGAAGTGGCATTCAACCACTACTCAGGGCTCTCGAAAGCTTCCAGCACTGTGTGGAAGTCCACATGTTTGAAACTGCCACTCATGTCAGCCCAACTTGTTAGGGTCAACCAGAAATCCATCAGCCTGCTTAAACCTCAGGGAAAACCAGGATGGTTTGTGGGATGAGTCACAGGAAGATGCCAAACCCTGCCTGAGAGAGACCACTAGTCATCCTAAGGGAAAGACAGGGAAATAGGAGTTTCTGCTGTCGGAGTGTAATACAGGGCTGCTGGCTGCTCAGGAAGTGCTGGAGAATTCACTGACAGACTACCAGCAATCACTCACTGACTGCTAATTAAAAACCTGGTGGCACACTGTGTTCCCTCGGACAGCCAGCACCTTTTTCAGCAGCTGAATGCCTTCTGCATTCCAGAACAAATAAAAAGATACACCTCTCAAATGTGACTTGCATAGTCCTAGTTTAGATTAATTTAAATATGATATTTTACCTCTGTTTTATTTAGGTTGCTTTTTCTTGTCAGTGAAAATTTTGCACTGAGGGAAAAAAAGAACATACGTTATAGACCATAGTCTCATTCTTTTTTTCACCCCCACTTCAACTGGTATAAACCAGAAGTCATTCCATGCATGTAAGTAGAAAATCACTTGATTAAATTAGAGAACATTGCCTTCTATTGTCATCTTGTAGTGCATTTAAGCAGCAATAATTGTTTATTTGGTGCCTTTTGCATTATATAGAAAAGGAAAGTGTCATGGACCTGAAAAGTTTTGTGCTCTGTCAGTGGGAGGCACAGGAATTGCTGGACAGGAGTTTTCCAAGTAATTACAGAAACTGGCTTCCTTGAGAATAGAACCATGAAGAAACTGATGAGAAAGACAATTTGGCTGTACAGCCAAAGGAATAACAAAACTTATGGAAAAACAACATCCTGAAATCCTGAAGCTTTTGTTCAGGGAAAAATTCCACTGAGCTAGGAAGTGTCTAAAATTATGCATTGCAGTGCCAACCACGAGAACATGTAACTCAGAAAAATAAAGCATGTAAGTACTTAGCTGAGCTAGGGGACATTGTTCACGCTGCCTATAATGCTATGATTTTTCATACACTGCTACGCTGACAAAGAGACTACCCCACATTTATTTGAGCGGAGCAATAATTACTGCAGACCAGCCATCTCACTTCATCTCCTGGTTCTGTGGGTTTTATTTTGTTGGCCCAACCAAATTTCTTGAATCAGAGACAGAACTACCTGCATTTTGCAATGTTTCAGTAAAAGCAAAAGTGGTATCCAACGTAAGAAAAAAAAATACCATTGATCAGTTCATAGTTTAAACACCTTAAAGATTCAAATAAAAGGAGCTTGAGCTAACTTAAACTTGCTGAATCTTATTTAAATATAGAATGCCTTGTCCTCAGATGTATTCAGTGTCCGACAAAAGAACATACTTGCCTCAAAATAAGGCCAAAATGGACGACTCTATTCATATAAAGACTCTATTCAATAAGGAGATTAGAAGAAAGCCTAGAAAAAAGCTCCCCAATCTAGTAAAGAAAATTTTTCAGATACCTTTTTCCTAGTTAAGAAAAAGCATTAATTTTCTTGGAATGTAAAAGAGGAAAAGCAACTGAACAAATGAAACATCTGTAGCCCTGGATTTGCTAGGGTTCCCTTAAGTGTTGCTATAACTTGTAGTTATAAACTGGAGAGAAAGCTCTTCTCTCCTCACATGAGCAACTTCTTTCTACTCTGCTCTCCTTGACAGAGGAGTCTTGAATAAAAAGGAAACTGTATTAAAGAGAATGGAAGCAGAGGGTGTTAAGTTGGTTGTATATTCAGCGGATGAAGCGACATAATTACAAAGAGGGATTAAAAACGCAGAACACAAAGCTGCTGTGTTCCAGCTGAATAAAGAAAGTGCTATTTGTGAAAGAGCAGCTCTTTGAAACTGCAGTCTGATTCAGAGCCCACTGGTGCCAGCAGAAGTAGTCCCACTCGCCTCACTGAACTTTAGATCAAGCCTTTGTAAGTCTTTAAATGGCTTAACTTAACATAAAAGAATGACATATTTTCCCTCAAGGTTAACACAGCTAAGGAGTATTTTTAGTAAAAGATATCAAAGTCTCCTTAAAGGAAGCATTTGACTAGAAGTGCAAAAAAATACCTCAATAAAAGTTTCATCTTTGGGCATATATATCTCTAGCGCAGATGTGAAAAACAGGCCTTAGTTACTTATTTGTTGTAAGGGTAAATTTTGATAAGCTTCATGGAACTCAAGACCACTGAACATTTTTGTTATTTAAACCAAACACGGTATTATAGCACTTCAGCTCCACAAATAATTTTTAAGATCAAATGAGGGAGAACTAGTGAGCAGACAGTAAAGAAAAATGAACACAAAGAAAAGTGACCACTATTAAAGGAACTTAATATTAACAGTCTATCAAATACCCCATTTTTTCATACTATTCATTATAGAAAATGCTAACAACTGTCCAAAGTAAGCATCAAATTGAGATAAACCATTGATTCAATTTCTGGTACAACATAAGCCCTTTCTACACGTGGGAAGCCCATCAAATGCCTCCAACACATTAACAAGTTTTGCAAGAGAATCCTATTATTTTCTGTTAAACTTGTATGCACATTTACATGTGCAATATAGCAAAAGTACTTGCAGTCACATGACGCCACATTCTTACTCACACACGTGTTGATGCACATGAACATTTGGTTTAGATTTGTATGGCCTATGTGACTCAAAGGACTTGTCTGGGAGCTGTGTATGGTGGGAAAAACAAATCAGCCCAGATGATGATTCATGGGGTGTGGATTGTTTTCATTAGGAAAGAACAAAACACAAAGCCAAAGAATCCTATTTTAAAAGGAGGTTTCCACACTGAATGCAGACTCCTGCCTGGGCCTGGTAGGCATCCTGCATTCCCAGCTATGGCTTGGCAGGCACATGGGTGAGGACAGCCCAACGACAAGCACTAAGAGGGTCTCTGCTTCTGAAGTTTTCATCTTGCAAAGACCCCCGAAAAGTGATGCAGCCTTATAAAGCCTGGTGGACGTATGCCTCGGAGGCAGACTTCAGTCAGAGCACGTGTGTTGGTCTGCGGGCTTTAACTGAACCTCCCAGTGACACAAGCAGAGCATTTGACTCTTCCAGAGCAGCAATTCAGTAAAAACTTGAGGTTTTGTCTTCTGGTTCAGTGCCAAAGGAAAAAGACTCCCACTGGTAACCAGCAACAAAAATTATCCAAGTCGCTTGCAAAGGCCTTAAAACTCCAGTTCACCAACACAGCTGTTTTTGCTTGAAATCACAACAAAGGCTGATGCAGCCTGCTTTCCTGTTCTGCTTTCCCAGCGCCTCAGGCTTTGCTGCATTCCTGCTCCTGCTTCTAAGAGCTGAGGAGTTTTGCTTGCATGGGTGTTCCCTGAAATCACAATCACACTTTCCTTAAGAAACAGAGAGGCAAAAAAGGCTGTCTATGTCCCAGCAAGTCTGGTGAACTGCTCCCAGCTAGCCCAAGCTGTTTGCTCTTTCCTCCTGAGGTTTCCAGCTTCCTTGCAGCTCTCCCCTCTTCTCCTGGCTGCCCGGCTGCTGTGGCCGCAGCTTCTGCTTTTGTGCAGGACTCGGTTCCCCATTGTTTCTGCAACTCTCTCAGAGGGGCAAACTTTTTCCATATATGCTGATTATCAGAGATTTGGTTCCTGTGTTCCCATTTAAAAATATGCTGCCTAAAGTTCAGCTATTCTTTACCAGGCACAACTCTGCCCCACACAATGCTCTGCTGCATTATAACACAAGCTCTGATAAACTCACAGAGTACAAGAACCCCCAGTCTCTCCAAACACCCCATCTGACACAACCAGTACTGTATAGGGTCTGATACTACTTTTGTTTTGGGAAACTACTGTTGATTTCTTACAGGAAAGGAATTCAATAGTATGTATAACAGCATACAATATGAGTTCTAATTTTCCTCCAGGCTTCCTTTAAGCATATACACTGTGTATATTGACACCAGCAAACTCTGAGGCTCAGAGCAATGTCTGTGATTATAATAAAGATAGAACAGCAGACCCTTAGAGATGCCAGACATAGAGGGGAAAATCCTGAATCATGTGAAAATAGCACCTGCTCACTCATCAGATTTACTCTTGTGCTTTCAAACTTTCAAATACTGAATTGTCAGTGGCCGTATCAGGAAGAACAGTATTAAAAAAAAATTAATACCATAGTGAAAAGTTCTTGACAGCACTAATAAACCTGTCACACAGACATCTAATAAAACAGAATAGCTCACTTTTTGAGATTCAAGTGGTATTCAACCAGCATACCTAATTTCATGACAACCAGAGAGCTGTTTCCTCTGCAGGTGCTTTACCATGATGGAGCAATGAAGGCCTCAAACTCCTTTTGCAACTCATTTCATACCAATCATCCCTTCTGGAAAACAAGACTGTGATTTAAACTGTAGAGTTTAGTGTTTTGGTTCAGAACACTTAAAGCCCTAACCCAGTGAGCATCAAGAGACACTTGGAGAAGCTGCAGGTTCTGTTGCAATGGGAAGAGCTGGATCTCATGGGCCACCGGGCAAGATGGAATCCTCTCCAACCTGCCTGATGCCCAGGTGGCACAGCCCATGGGGAAGGCCACTTCAGAGCCCAAGCCACAGAGTCTGAGCTGCCAGAGTCTGTGTGCTCCCCTTATCCCTCAAAAACTGCATCTTCATTTTGAAAGAAGAACTAAACCTAATCTCCCCTTCCATTTCCCAGGATGGGAACCAGACAGTTTAACTGTTAGGACCTATTTAGAGACACCCTGCAAAGTTACAGTGAATTGGCTATATCAGTAAGGGTGGTATATATTTTTTAAGTTTCTCTCTCCCCACTAGCCAACACCACCTTTTCCCTGAGGATTAGCACATTTTAACATCAGCCTAAGTGGCATTGCAACTTCCAAAAAACCCCGTGTGCACACAGTTTTAGAAATAACCATTCTAGGTGTTCTCCTACAACAGGCAGGACATGTAGCCAAACTTGTGTGAAATGCAAGGCCCCAGGCTGTCTTCAAGACAGGTTGTCTGTAAAATGCAATGGCTGCTTCAGTGACACTTCCTCTGGAGGTTTTGTAGGCAGAGTTAGAGTGAGAGAGCAGGGACCCCTTGTCTCCCTGGAGCTTCTCTGTCCAATCTAAGCTGTCACATCCCTTTTCTACTCATCCCTACCCATACAGAATGGGAAGATCCCTTGGTGCTTAACTGATGACCTTCCTTAAACACAGTCTGAAATAACATACTGAATAAACACATAGTTTATGAATAATATTTGCATTTACTAATTAATCAGATGCTAAAATTTATTTATTATTATTTTCCACTATAGTTATTACTCCTAACATCTTGTCATTTCTTATCTTGAATGTTAACCATCAAGCTTCAGCCAACAGTACACTTCCATGTCTTGAATTTACACTCTTGGAAAGGAAGAGGCTCACCTACACTCTGGGATTAATAGATGCCTATATAATTCTGACTGGGAAAATTTCCCAGACTATTAAAACTCACTTGTCTTTGCTGGAATCATAAAACTAAAACCCAAGAAAATCATTCTAATTTTTCCAATACTGTTTTCCTGCAGGTGATAGGAGAAATTATTTCAGAACTAGTCTAATTAATAAAATCTTATCAGTTACTATATTATCTTGAAGAAGTAGTACTTCTGAAGGCACTGGTCATTAATGGAGTTTATGTTGGATTAAGTTTTCAGAAGCAGTCCACCTCAACCTGATGAGTCAGTCATTAGGCATCTGAAATGGCAACACACTGAGAAAGGCAATTTGACATTTAAGTGACATTAATTTGCAGGTTATCATAGGTTGGAAATTTCTCTTGCTAAATGAAAGGACTGGAAATGGAACTAATGCATCAAAGATCAGACAATCAACCCTTTTGTAACAAACTCAGATAAAGATCTCAAATGAAAACAAATGAACTAGGAGTGGAGGGAGAAGCTAGCAACCATTTTCCATTTTCCTCATCACCCAGCTGAAAAAAAAAAAAGAAAAAAGAAAAATAGGAAGAAGAAAAAAATGGAAGAGCTTTCCGCATTTTATTCTTCTTTGGCACTATTACAAGCAGAAACTTAAAAAGACCAATTTCATATTCCTTCTCCATGTCTTTCTTCCACTAGGAACTGGTGTTCTTTTACACAGTCCCGACTGGTAACATACATAGAAGCATGCATGAAGGAGAAGTACATTGTCAATTCCCAACGGCCCTGTCTAAATGGAGCACCAGACTGCCAGAAGATCATGTAAGTATCCTAAATAAAACCACTGAAGAAAACAGAATTTTCTCTTTAGTACTGAAATTATATTTTCAAAAGTATTTAATGACGCATTTTAAAAAGAATTAAAGCATCTACTTAGCTTAATACCAAAGTGATTCATGTACTTAAGGATCAGGCCTTTAAGTAACCTGGGAGAACAACTGCCTTTCCAAACCATTAAGTACAGGACTGCAAGGTGATTAAGTGATTTTTTTCAAATCTTCCTATGTTTATTCAGAAAAAAAACCCCAGAGACCATACCTTTTCCAGGATTTTCAGGTCATAATACACACGCATAACTTAAAAAAATCTCTGCCTGTGGCCATCAGTGAAAGCATTTACATGGCAGGAGTCATGGATGTGTAATTACACAAGTGCTTACTCTGTTTTCTGAAGGACCAGCTGCCCAAAGAGCACTGGTGAAATCCGACAGTGTACCTTAAGGTATCAGGACTGATGGATTTTTAAAGATGGGAGACATTCAATTGCAATACACCTCTAAAGTGAAATAATATTTAATACTCACATATTTTCACATCTATGTAGTCACTTGACTGCAAAAATGCTTTCATTTTTTTTAACACAATTAATTTATCTTTCTCTGAACAACAACAGAAAAAGTTTACTGAGCATTTCTAGTGGAGTTTTTCCCAAATTTGTATCATCCTTAATTCCAGTAACATTTTGAAACATTTGTTTAACAAAAAAACCCACCTTCTCTACAACTCACCTCAATATTACAGAAGTTCAAGCTTAGTCCAAACTTGATTGCAAAGGACCCTATTACAATAAATATTACAGTTGTGTTTCTGATAGCTACATAAATTTTCCACCCGTGACACTTCTCAGACCTGTGTCAGAGCAGTGCCAGCATGTTTGGAGAAAATCTCTCCCAAAGAATGATAAAGCACGAGGCAGATCACTGGAGCCCTGCTCCCTGAATAGTCTCCACGTAAGGATTTTCACATACCTCCTGCAAACAATAATCTTGAAAGGCAATTTTATGTTGGGTAAAAAATTTGCTGTGGACTGCTTAAATGTTTTACTAAGCAGAAGCAATACAAATTTCTTAACTGTGTTCTGCATTAGTCATTTAGGACACACTTGGCACCAGACTGCTGCTAAAGTCAGCAAATTCACCTCGAGTGATAACTTGCAATCTAACACCCAAACCATTACTCCCCAGGTACAGGACAGCTCTGAAGCCAGTCTATCAAGTGAAACAGAAGGTTTTGAAGTCTTTGCAGTGGAAATGCTGCCCTGGATTTATTGGCAAGGACTGCGAACAGCATGGTAAGGAAGGCTAAAGAACAGGCGTGAGAGTTAATGACAAAATGCCAGTTCACCTATTTATTTTTCCCTTTTTTTTTTTATTTTTTTTGAGAATCAATGCCTTATTTTCTTTGGTCTATTATGCCCCAAATCACTGGTAACTTGAAACAAGGTGTAATTGTAATTAGCTGCAATTAGTAGCTAATAGCATTTGCTACTTATTCTTCTGTTAGTAGCATCTTTGTAGTCTTTACACGTGGAGAAAGGTATTCATTCGCTGGTGTGCATGCATGCTGATGTGCCAGTCCGTCTAGGAATGCCTAATTCCAGGTAGAAATGGTGACCTCAGAAAGCAACACTAGTATGTGAAATGCCTCAGCGGTCAGTTTACAGGAGGAAGCCATATGGTTAGAAAAATCACTACATCTCCAAGTTCAAACACGGCAGGCAGTGTTCACTCTCCAGCCCCTGTCGCTGCTCCCTCCCTGCCTATCCCGGTCACACAGACACTGGCTCCCAGAGCAGGGAACAGCCCCACCACACAAGAACAGCCCAGGTTGATGCTTCCATGGAAGCTCTAGCAATAGCCCTTTACATACAGTAAATTACTATAACTCTTTGTGCTGCTGAATAACCATGCACACAGCTGCTAAGTAAAAGAGAGGAGAGACCGTGTGGTTTAAAAACTAGAACACTTTATGGCAGTGGCAGGATTTAGCAAACAAGAGTCCAAAAGCAGAAAGAGAATTTACATGTATACAAGGTAATTCCCTCTAGAAATTAAGGCAACCATTACAAAAAAGGCAAATATCTGTGTGAAAATTTTCACAGTCTCTAACTCACCTACAGATTCCACAGATAAAATAGGAGTGCCTCTTTTTATTCTCCAAGAGGTTCTTTCCCTAAGAAACCTTCAATGTGGAAGCTTACCACCACATCAGTCATGCTACACATGAAATTGCCCTGCTATGCCTTGTTAAACTGTAGTAGTTTCTGCATCTAAAACATTTTCACAGATGTATCGCATCTCAATTGCAGATCCCAATTTTGTTCTGGTGCCAGGAAATCAAACAGAACAGGAAGAGGAGTTCTCAAACCACAGTACGTGCTTGAAGTAATTTTTTTTTTTTTTTACCATTCTTCTACCTCTGTCACAGATTAGAAAAAAAAAGATGCATTTTTAGCTATAATTTTAACAAGATAAGCTTTGAACAATATCCCTAGTGAAAGCATTATTTGGGAAACGTTTTACACAGCTACGTTTATTGGCATAAATAAGGGCTTTTTGTGTAACACTACATGAATACTCTAGAAAAAAGCATCCAGAAGTTTCACTATCTCTAAAGCTGGCTGGCTATCAGCAATACCTAGTGAGGATGCCAGCTGGTACAGAGTGTTAAACCTTCCAATGGCATGGATGTTTAACCCCCTGCTCTAAGCAGATTCACACGAAAGCACATCATGCTCAGAAGTCTTAGCCGAAAAATGATCCATTCAAAATGCTATTTTAGAGCAGATACCCAGTAGCTTTGGGATTATTATTGTCATGAGGTACTGTAAATTCATACCTCAGGCATTCTATCCTACCAACATAAGCATCCAAGAAAGACGCTTCCTACTGCTATTCAGTATCTTATAGCATTTGGCTTTAGGGTAGTATCGCAGCCCTGAAAAAGAGTCTTCTTCACATTATGCTCTCAGCACTAAATGAGTAAGAGTTGATTTACAGGGCTTAAGTTTATAAAACATTAGATTGAAACGTCAAAGGTAACCATGGAGGGTAAGAGGCCCCCCAGATGGTACAGTTGGGATGCAATAGTTTCTGCAATTCTCAGTGCACACTTTGAAATACATAGCTGAAATTAGCAGGCATTTATTTAGAATAATGTCAACTAAAGGGCCCCTCAGCAAGAGTCAGCTAGGACACTTAGACTCTAGGCTTCTGATTCCTTAGTGAAACATCTCAATTGCTCTTTCCTCTTCTCCTTTTATTCTGGGTTGTTAAGCCTTGATATCCTTTCAGTCAATTGGCTTGGAAGTTATTGTTCTAGAACACTTTTATGGCATGGGGAGATTTTAAATGAAAAGCATTTTACTGCTGTCATGGCTTATGTGGAACGCAGCTGCAATTCTTCTGTTAACATTTAAATATTGTAGGTTTTCATCGCTGTTAAAAAAAAAATCTTTGCAAAGACACTGTGACTTTAGGTGCTATAAATCAACAAATCCCCTGTATGTCAGTGCAAAAGTTTCAGAGCAAAAAACACAGGTGTTCTCAGAACTCTTTTAGGAATACCTGTCACCTGGTGGCTGCACTCCCTTGCATGACTCTGTTTTTTTAATCTTGTGATTAGTGTCAACATCTGTGGATTCAAGAGAAATGTTGGAAGTCATTCAAAATCATGAGGCTTTACTGGATGATCTTCAAAGTGATATTCATCAAGCAGTCAGCAACTTAGGTGACTTACAGAGAATATTTGAAAACAACGGTACAAGCATGGTGTTAGAAGTGAACCAGAGCAATTCAGGTGAGAGGTTTGACGGAGAATTATCAGCCTGCCAACAGGCCCTGTAAAACCACACAGATCAGAAAAACTGAAAACAAGAATACTCTGATATTTCCTGGTCTGTTGGTTGTTTCTAAAGAGAGCAAAAGTGGATGCAATTCCAATACAAGTGAATGAACCAAAGTCAAGAGTAACTTGAAATGGAAAATGAGATAAAAGTTAGATTCCTTTGCACTTTTCTGGAATTTCAGAATATGCCTTTAGCAACAGAATAAAGAGATTGCTTAAACTTAGAATTTTCTAGCTTAATATTCTGCTTCTATGGCTGCTTCTCTTCTATGGTGATGCAAAGTTTTGGGTTGGTTTTGGTCTTTTCTTTTTCATACTCATGCTATACACTCTGATGTGTGGAATATCAGACTGGTGTATGTTAAAAAAAAAGTAATAATTCAATCAACACTCAATCCTTCTCTAGAACATTATTCCTGCCATATATAGAAGTAGTAAAAAAAAGAGCTACCAAATTTGACCTACTATTCTGGCTTGCAGAAATATTTTCTCACAATACAGACTATTGTCCTCAGTGAACTTCCAGGCACTCAAGCTTGAGTATTAAAGCCCAAAATAACATATAATTCGCAGCTACTACAGATACTTCACAGATTTTTCAAGTTATTTACTCCTGGATTGAAACAATCAGCTGTTACATGCTGTTCAACTTTGTGAAGTAGAAGGTGCACTGTTGAAAGCATCAGAAAAAGAACAGCACCATGAGACAGTAAGAGAGCCCACAAACTAAGAACTGTTGTGAAAATGGGTAGTTACAGCCACTTACAAAACTGCTCATCTGAGTGTTTCAAAATGCAGTATTTTTATGAATAGCACAGTCAATACATAAGTTATTGTCTGCAGACTCAAAGACACAATGTGCTTCACAGTAACCTTGACTTAAAATTAGGCTATTTTTGTAATTGTCAAAACTTAGCACGTAGTCAGGTTTTGGGTAGTAAGATGGCAGTTATTACAGAAAAATACACAGTTGAGTTACCCTGGCCAGATAAAGGTGTGTTCCAAAAGCAGAATTTAAATTTAATTGAATTCATTTTTTTTAAACTGTCTTAACAGATCTACAGGAAAGGCTTCTGCAGCAAGTTTTGTTTCCCCATGTGGAGAATTTTCTAAGGAAACATTTTAACCCAATGTGGGCAAGCTTCAACAGAAGCTTACAGAACCTCTCCAACATGGTAAGAAATCTGTCCCGTGATGTGGAAGCCAACAAGAAAAGCATAGAAAGATTCCAAGAGAGCACTGTGCCCAAAAAGGAGTTCCAGGAGCTGGGAACTAAGTTTGAATCAAAAATCCAAGAAAACGTAGTGAAAGTTGATCAGGTGAAAAGAGATATAGAGAACCAATTCCAACTGCAGCAGGCTAATATTCACTATAATCTCACCATGATCAAGGCAGATACTGACACAAAGCTCAAGAAGTTTCATAAGATACAGCAGTCCCATTTCTTAGCTGTCAACAACAGCATAGCAAACATGAAACAAGAGCAAAACAATCTCGAAAATAAATTTGAGTCTTTGAAAAAAAATTTAACAGAACCCTCCTCACATCATGGTCCCAAAGATGAAAATACCCAGTTAACCATCAGACAAATAAATGACATTCTAGCAGGACACGCAAAGCAGCTCAAAGAACTTTACATGGAGTCAGATGTGGCCTTCCAGAATATTGCGGTTTTAGAGAGGTGGTTTAGGGAGTTAAAAACAAATGTCTCAAAGCATAGGCCAGAAGATCTTACAATAACTTTAATGGAGAAATCACTTATTATGGAAGAGAACAAAGCAGCAATGGAAAGGCAGGTATCGGAGCTCAACTACACTCTCTCAAATCTTCAGGAAAACTATTCAGATCTGTTGAGGTACATGGAGGAATGTAATTGCCAGGGAACATCTGCTGACAGTGATGTACCGGAGGAAGATTTAAAGAATATCACTTACTCCCTTGAAGGCACCCAATCACACTTAAAGGACGTGAAGCACTTAGAGTCAGTTTTCAGAGATCTCTTGAGGAATGAAATTGAAGAGCTATCCTCAGCTTTTCCATCTATCTATCAGTCCCTTAATCTCCGTCAAGAAGAAAACAGACAGCTTCAGTCACAAGTTATGGCTTTTTCAGAAGACGTAGGCTTCTTGAAGAAGAAAGATGAAGAAATTCATCGACACATCAAGTATCTCAACAGTTCTTTTGGCTCTCTTTTGGAAGATGCTATGCGGCATGAAGCAGCACTGGAGGCTTTACTGGGAGAAGAACTTATGGAAATCTTGTTTGAAGAAGACCCTAATATCCTAATATCATCAGTATTTCAGCTGCAAGAATCTCTCAGACATCTCTCAGATAAACTCCAAGAACAAAATGTGACTTTAGAATCTCTTATGAAGAGATTTCATCTCTTGGAGAGAGGTCAGAATAACCAAAATGCTCATACATCTCCTAAGCATCCCAAAGAAGAAACGCAGACATCCTCTACTCTAGCTGAAGTTAGCAGTCAACGCAGCATCATAGAACATATGGAACCTAACTATGAGGCTGCCAAAGATGACTCCTTGGATAGCTCAGCTTATAACGATATCATGACTCTGAAGAATGATATCAAACACCTGAGCCTGGCAATCAAAAGGCACAAATCCAGCTGCAATCATACACTAGCAAATGTAATTGAGCCACTCAACATTTCTGTGGAAATTCTCTCAGAGGATTTAGCAACCATCAAACAGAAGCTGGAGGAACATCTGCTGATTTTTAAAAAGCTATTTGGAAGCAATGAAGAATTAGTTGCCTCAAATATAAGTCTGGATGTTACAAAGATTCAGTCAATGCTGACCAGAAAAGGGAGAAGACAACAGAAAGGTCAAGACAAGCAAAGAGACAAGAAAAAGGCTGAGAAACACAGGGAAAATATGCAGGTGACAAGTGGAAGAAATACAGTGCAGACAGAACTTCTGGAAAAAGGTGAGTTTGTTTCTTTCACTTGCTCGTGTGCAGGTCTAGCTTCTTTCAGAGCCCTGCTGTAAGTTCCATGGACAGACCATATTAGTTCTGAGACCCGTCAGTATCTTGTGGGAGAAATTCTGACTGTTTACATCCTCTTCTTCCACCAAACTAAGCAGTTTGAGTGAGGACCAAGTTAAATATTGCTGCACTTTGCTCAAGGCTAATAAAACCACACTCATTCTAGATACTGGGAAATCTGCTGCCTTGAACTAATTCAAGTTCATATATTTAGAACACAAATTTTGTTCGTAGATGCTCATGTTAATCTAGTAGCAGCTTTCTCTTTTGAAGCTAATGGGGAGCACCAGGCTTCCTGGTCTTGCTTCTTTTTCCTCTGTTATTTGAGTCTGGCAGGAGTGCACTCAAAGCAGCAAATCCTTCCTAACATTCACAGATGCATTAAATGAATGCTCTAATTTGCACTAGCAGAACGGGGAGGACTGACCAGACATCACACTCCAACGGCTAAGCTTCAGAAATAAGTTTTCAGCTTGCACTGCCCTGCAGCTGACCAGTTCCCTTCCCCTGTAAACACGTGGCCGTGAGCACTTTGCAATTAACAGCCACCGCAGCTTTAGCACTGGCTATTTTGATTGCAGCCCTTGTGATGGACATATAACACAGAGCAAAAATCAGCCCTTTTAGGCATCTGTGCTGCAAGACTGTAGTTAACACTGAATAAGCAGAGACTGTATTTCAAACTAACTTATTTTTAGGACAGAAAAGGCGCATTTTTTGGTTAGGTTTTTTTTTTTCCTGGGTGATCTCTGCCTTATACAGTACTTCAGATATTTCCAGGGAACCACTTGATCTAATCCCAGGCACATACTCATTTCAAGCATCTAGGTCTACAAAGCATCATACAGAAATCAGGCCTGATGTGGTTTTGCCTCATTTCCCACCCTGATCCTGGGGAGTGAAGAGTGCTTACTGCTAAAATCCTGTTCCTCTTTCTTTTTCAGACTCATTGGTGGCATTCCATGTAGGATTCTCAGAAGGAATGGATAAAGAAAAAACTCTGAGGTTTAACGAAACTTACCTCAATTATGGAAGTGGCTATTTCCCTGAACATGGCTACTTCAAAGCACCACATAAAGGAGTCTACCTGTTTGTCATTTCTGCGGAGTTTAGTTCAGGACCAGCACTAGGACAACTCTCCTTTAGCCGCGGGTACAAAAGAACTCTCTCAAGTAGTCAGAGGAAAACACCAAATGGAAACACCATGACTACTTTTGCTATGGCAGAAATGGAGAAGGGGGAGAAAGTATGCTTTGAATTGCTGCAGGGCTCTGTAGTGAAACGAAGTCCACCTGGAACAACGATGGGGGGATTCCTAATATTTAAAACTTGAATAGTGACATTTTGCTTTATTGATATCTTTCCATAGATGCAATGGATCAATTCAGTATTGCTTCATCTGTGATGTATTCAAATCCTACTGCATGTGTTTAAACATAGCACTACCCTACATTTGTTTTCATGCTTCTTTTCTGGAAGTGTTTGGCTTTTGATTAGTTGCTTATAAGCAGCAATGGGATTTCATTTCAAGTTATAAACTAATGGTTTGGACTCCAAAGGTATCAGCACACACATTCTCAAATCCTTCCACTGTGAGTACTGCACCT